>CM060342.1:12591142-12600491 GCA_030674155.1 Stramonita haemastoma | reverse complement strand
TTGAAATCATTATCTTGTACTTCAAGAGTACTTTATGTCCAATTTAAATCGTTATCCTGTACTCCAAGAGTATCATGAATGCCAAAAAGCGTTTATCTTGTACCGCGACGACTATAGAAGTCCCCATGATTGCAGTTTTGAACTCAACAGAGTGTGTTGTGAGCGAGTCCCAAATTGTTACTTATACTCTATGAGTGTGAGAGAGTTAAAATAGGCCTATTTCAAATCAGAAATCTATTGTATCAGAGTTCTGTAGTTATAGGGTCAGATCCAATATTTTAAAATGTAATAGAAATAAAAAAAATTTTTTTTTTTAAAGATCCTCGGTCAGAATGTGGCTACCTTAATCATAGGAAAAATAGTGCATACGCAAAATCTCACCATTCCCCATCGGTGTTCTCACCATTGGTGAACTTACAGCACTAGCAGTGGGGCACCCCTCTCCTCTCCCCCCCCCCCCCCCCCCAAAAAACACAAAAAATTAAGAATTGAAAGACTAAATCAAACGTTACATCAAGGAGGAAGGTGGCAGGACGGGGAGATGTTCACCTGCTAACAAGTAAAATGTGAGGTCCTGGGTTCGATTTCCCACCCTCACCCTTTCTTCTATGTTTGATAAGAAAATCGAAACTTGAAACTCTTTGAAGTCCTTTGGAACAGACTATAAACAGAAGTCCCCTGTGTGAATGCACAAAGCAGGTGGTGGTGGTGGTGGTGGTGGTGGGGTGGGTGGTGTGTGTGTGTGTTTTATTTATTTATTTATTTATTTATATATTTATTTATTCTTTTATATTGGGGATAATGGAATAAGCACTCATGTGCTTTTTTTCATCCAGTCCCCATGTGTTTACATTTTTGTAAATATTGTCATCTGTTCCCACCGGCACACAATGGCCTACTCTTACAAAAGCGGAACAGGATTTAACGTTGTGTGCAAGATGTTCTGCGTGTGGTGTTCGCACACAGAAACCTTGGTTTAAAGTTTCATCTGAAAGACTTTTGGGGAGAGTGGAGTCAGCACTGATGTTAACTCAGGAGAATTGTACACACACACACACACACACACACACACAAAACTCACTACACAGTCATACATACAGTCACACCCATACACTGTTGGAAGTACACACACATGCTTAATCATGTTCACTCTTCCCATACACAATTTTCAAAAAAAAATTGTGCTAATTTATTTTTCTTTGCATGGAATGGTAAAAAGAATTCATAATAAAGTAATTTTTATATACATCCATTCCAACTCCCCCCCCTCCCCAATAATGTACAAGAAAAAAGCACACAAAAAACCCCACACATGAGAAGTACAATCATAAACATACCTAGGTATTCACATGCAAGTTCACATTGACAGCAAATAGTGTGCGCGCACACACAAAACACCACACACACACACACAGGCACACACATACACACACACACACACCACACTGGCAAGAACATGTGACACATTTTCCTCGAACATGTACATCAATCACAAAAGAAAGTGTAAAACATGAGATCATATGGAAGCAATCCAACAACAAATCCTACTCTTTGTTATCAAGGTGGATACTAATTCTCACTTCATCACGAAATTCAATCGAAGAGGACACACCGAAACTAAACAGTTTACCACAAGCAATTTCTCAGTGTGTATAAATCCACAGCTGTATTCTGATATGTCAAAAATACGTATATAAAAAACCCCACCAAAATGTATATCTTTGTTAAAAAGCAAAAAACCAAGATTTAAACCCAATACAGCTCAAAATCTAAATGAGGTGAACATGTATACAACCTCGTAACTTCACACACACACACACAAAAATCGACAATGTGAAAGTGAAAGAACTAGAAACTTGGACGGTTTTGTGTTTAAAGCTGAAATGTCACACATCCGAATCTTCTGTACTAAAGTTCATCTCCTACAGAAATGTATTCCTTTTTTTTTTTCAAGTATAACTTTGTACCTGACCAAAAATATATTCTACCCTATTTCTATCCTTTGAAGGTTGTTTTAAATGCGTGGTCTTTCGCCACGCGCCATTTCTTCCTTCAACACAAGAGTAACCTCCGTACATCTTAACAGGGTAAAAATACAACAAACAGTGCTTCAAACCTTCAAACGAGTTGACTGACAACATTTCCTCTTTCCGCTGTTGGCTTGTTTCTCTTCTTCTCAAAGAGCCAGTGTTCATTGTGTTCTCCAAGAGCCGGTGTTAATTGTGTTCTCCAAGAGCTGGTGTTAATTGTGTTCTCCAAGAACCGGCGTTCATTGTGTTCTCCAAGAGCCGGCGTTCATTGTGTTCTCCAAGAGCCGGCGTTAACTGTGTTCCCAAGAGCCAGCGTTAATTGTGTTCACAGCTGTGGGACTGGCTCGGGCCGCGCCCAGTTGACGTCCCCGATCTGATCCACAGCCAAAGTGGCCACCTCGGGGACCATGGCCCGCGTCAGCTGCCCCCCCTTGGACAGGACCACCCGGTGGAGTTCTCTCTCCTTCACCGCCGACCTTGACCCCGAAATGGGCGGAAGGGGGGCGGGCTTCTTGACCTCCACGGCGGGTCACAGTCATGTCAAGGTCTCTCTGCACAAAGGGGGTGATGTCGGGGGCATCTGACGTCAGTGCCACACGGGCTGCAGATGACGACACTGCCGCCCCCCCGACACGACGCAGGCCCGAGGACCGACCTGACGTCAGCGCTCCCCTCTGACGCAGCCGCGCTGAGTTGGTCAGCAAGTCTCGGGGCGGCGTGGGCAGGTGGCTGTGCTGGGGGGGCAGAGGTCGCTGCTGCCTGACCTTGACCCTGGGGTCGTCCTTGTGGGCTTCGGGGGGCGGGGGCGGTTGGGGCTCGGCGGCCAAGGCGGTCAATTTCAGACGATGCAGTTCGCTGGTCAGGTAGGCGATGTTGTTGCCCTTGGCCTCCGCGTCGGCTTTGAGGCCGCTGATGGTCTGCTCCACGTTGCGCGTCTTGTCCAGGTGGCGCTTCTTCTGGGCGCGCAACTCCTGCGTCAGCTGCTGGATCTGGTGGTTCTGCTGGGCCAGGCGTGACTCCAGGCCGGTTGTCTGCGACTGGGACGCGGTCAGCTTGCTGGTCATCTCCCTCAGCCGCGAGTCCACGTCGCCTGCAACACAGATGCGCGACGCTGTTACGAGTCACGGGGGTCAGCTGTACAGCTGTCTTGTCAGTTTCCCCTCCCTCCACCCCCCCCACTTTCAGCTCCTCTCAGCTGCTAATTAATCCGTTCCATTCCATCCCAGCCCTGATGGGGGCCAGCTGGTGGTATTTATAGCAGGAACTGACCACACTTGGGACTAGGTACGAGGGAAGGGCGCGCTAAATTGAGCCCTCTTGACTGAGTGACGTTGGATTTTATTTATTTTTATTTAATTTATTTTATTCTTTTATATTAAGGATAATGGGATAAGCACTCTCGTGCTTTTTTTTTTTACATTCAGTCCCTACGTGTTGTATGCAGTTTTGTAAATGTCATCTGTTCCCACTGGCACATGATGGCCTACTCTTATGAAAAGTGGAACAGGATTTAACGTGTGCGCAAGATGTTCTGTGTGCGTTCGCACACGGGGCCTCGGTTTATAGTTTCATCTGAAGGACTTTTGGGGAGAGTGGAGTCAGCACTGATGTTAACTCCAGGAGAAAATCTCCTTGAACAGGAATCGAACCAGGGTCGTCAAATTATGAGCACAATGTTCTGACCACTAGGCTATCCTGTCTAATCTTTGTGTGTAGTAGTAGTCTTCAATTTTACGTCCTTCCACATAAAGTGATACCGGACTTTGTGTGTGTGTGTGTGTGTGTGTGTGTGTGTGTGTGTGTGTGTGCATTTGAATTTGTTAAAACTAGTAATTGTGATTGGTTTCTTTAAGAATAGGTTGAATGCTAGCACTTTGATGCTAGCACTTTGATTTGTTTTTGCAAGATACAGCGCTATATAAATTCCATTTATTATTATCATTATCATTATTGTGTACACACACATGCAGAAGATCTAATATGCGCATTAAAGATCCTGTAACTCATGTCAGCTTTTGGTGGGTTACGGAATTACAAACATTCTCAGCGTGCAACCTGTAGAATGAAATGAGCTGCTCTGAAGTTGGAATGTGTGGGCTGAGGCCAGAGGGCAGGCCTCCTGCAGAGTGACAAGCACAGGAGAAGACCTGACACTGTGCACCCCGTACATAAGGGAACACAGAGAAGAAAAAGAGAATAAAGATTTGCTTGAGTTTGCAAATGACACCAAAACGGATTATTCTAGTTAAAGCCTTTTTGAAAAAGTGACAAAAACATACAGTGTATTCTGGATATAGCCATGAACAAGTGACATGGACAAACAGAATATCGTAGATACATTAACCTGTGACACTGACTGAAAAAGAAAAAAAGCTGTTATCAAAGATGCTATGCCAAGGGAGACAATGCAATGGAATACTCAAACATGGCAACGCAATGTACAACATTCCTCTCTTTTCTGCCAATACACAAGATTTCAACCTTCCCTAGCAGCCCCCAAAACATACTTTACCAAAATTTCTGGTTCAATTTTAGTATGAACAAAAATTTCGATTAATGCTTCTACAGAGAAGGAAGGTTGCATGATGGGTTAGACATTCATCTAACAAACCCTGAGCTTCAGGATTTGATTCCCAGCCTTCCCCTTTCTTCCCAGTTTTATGGGAAAATCAAAAAAATATCAAGTTTTTTGGACGAGACACTAAACCAGTTGGACCCGTGAGTTTACAGACTTGTGCATGTCAAAAGAATCAATGACAATTGAAAATTTGATAGGAGCAGGGAGGAACCTCCCAAATGTCCTGGCAAAATTGGTAGACCTGTTCAATTCCAAACTGTATCCCCACAGATGGAATGCAGCTACCTTCACGATGGGGTAAAAAGTCACATATGCAAAAATCTCACCTTGGTAAATCTTGGAGATTTAGCTGAGGAACAACCCCCTCCCAATACCACAAAATAAATCCTTCCACATATACAATTATCTTCTGATTTGAAGAAGCTTCACAAGGATTAAAAAAAAAATTCTGATGCCAGAGCTCCAAGGTTTACCAGTGGTGAGATTTTGTGTATATTCAACCATCTGGCCACACTTAATATGGTAGCCACATTCCAACTTCGGGGCTGGTGTCTAAAAACTTGACACCTGTGTGCATGTATTGTAAGCATGTTGTCATCTGTTTATTTCAGCACACAAGGGCCTACTCTTTCCAATGGTGGAACAGATCATAACATGTGTGCAAGACATTCTATGCGATTTCACACATGGGACCTCGGTTATAATCTCATCTGAAGGACTTTCGGGGAGAGCAGAGTCGGTAGTGATGTTAACTCCAGGGGAAAAATTCCCAGCACAGATGTCTCTGTGATGGCTTGATCCCAGATGTTCAAATCATGAGCTCAACATTCTAACCACAAGGCTGTCTCACCCTCTGGCTGAGACTTGAATTCTTGCAGGACAGAAAGATTCAGGTTATAAGGCAAATAATCCCGAAAAATGAGGAGAAGAATAATGGGTAAAAGGTAAAGGTAAGAATAATACTCAATCAAGAAGCTGAAGAAATAGAAGAGCAAGAAAAACATGATGACAATGACGATGGTGATGACAATGAAGAAGAAAAAAATCTTGCTGAGATTTGGACTGTGACAGATTAGGTAGATTTAGCAGGTGAAAAGGTCGAGAATTCCAAACAGTGGGGAGAAAAATGATATTGAATCCCTGTGACACAACTTACCATCTTCCTCCACATTCACTCCATTCATGGTCAGCTGAAAAGTCAGATCTGTAACACACCAATGCAAACTTTTTTTTTAAAAAAAGAAAAAAAAAAAGAAAGAGGAGATGTGGTGTGTGTGTGTGTGTGTTGTGTGTGTGTGTGTTCACTCTCAGTGACATTAGACGATTGTGTGTGTGTGAATATTAATGAATGTGTGTGTGTGTGTGTGTGTGTGTGTGTGTGTGTGTGTGTGTGTGCATGTTTGTGTGAGCACATTTTGCATGCATGCATATGTATCGCAGCACACACACACACACACACACACACACACACACACACACACACACACACACACACACACACACACACACACACAATGTGTGTGAAACACAATGAACAGCAATAGAAACAATACACACAAAAAGTTATAGAATAATAGTGAAATGTTCTTTCATGACAAACACATTTTCAATTTGCTCCCTTAGGGTTGTACATCACATGTGACATAATCTCAAGTTTTAGATATTGAGTAATGGTTGGACCTTTTGTTCACCAAAACAATACACAGTTGCAAATTTGAAAATATAAAAATCCTTTCTTTGCAGTATAGGAAACTTGCTTCCTATCATACATCAACCAACAGAAACTGTGACAAATTCAAGAATTCTTGGCTTGTAGAGAAATGCTAAGGAAGGTTTTCAATAATCAAAGATCTGAAGATGGTCCCTCCCTCCCCACACCCCCCTTCCTCCTTCTGTTAATAGGCTAGAGCTCCAAGGTTCACTGATGGTGAGCTTTTGCGAAAGTGACCATTTTTACCCATCTTTAAGGTAGCCACATTCCTACTTCGGGGAGGTGTCTAAACATGACAACTATGTGCATACTTAAAAAAAAACAACCCATCTTTGTCATTCATTCTCACTGGCATAAAATGGCCTGGTCTTTTGAAAGTAAGAATGGGTTTTTAAACATGTGTGTAAGATGTTCTGCAAGTGTTTGCACACAGGGCCATGGTTTATAGTCTCATCCAAAGGACTTTTCTCGGGTGTGGAGTCAGTACTGATGTCAAGTCCAGGGTAAAAAATGTCCTAAAACATGCCACCACCAAAGTGGCTCAACCCAGGCCATCAGATCCAAGCACAATGTTCCAACCAATAGGTTATTCCCCCCCCCCCCCCCCCCCTGAAGATGGTATATGGGTGATTTGTGGCTCTGACCTGTGCATTTGCTCTGCAGTTTGTGAATCTCATCGTGCAAAGCCTTTAGTGTGGCAGTCTGTTCCTGCTGCATGAAGAGAATGGAACTCTCCAGGTTTTTCTGCTGGACGGATGACCCGCTCGCCATTGTTCTTGACCGATCGCTGCTTTCTCCCTCCTTTGTGAGACTGGAAACACCAACCTGTATGAGGAAAGAAAAAATTAAAAAATATATATATATATAAAAACAGAACAGATGTCGACTCTACAGTCAATTAAAAAAAAATTTTCTTTCCTCGGCTAGAGCTCTCAGGTTCACCAATAGTGAGATTATGTACCTGTGACCACATTGTATATGTCACTTGTATATATACATTATATATATATATATATATATATATATATATATATATATATACATAACACACACACACACACACACACACACACACACACTCTCTCTCTCTCTCTCGTTTAAATTTTTTTATTTATTTAGGTTATTTCTCTATTAAAAAATAAAGGAAAAATTAGTTTTTCCCCAGTGTATAGAGCTGAACAGCTATGAATAGCCTATTAACAGTGATAAGCTTTCTGTGGAATCCTTCTAACAGTCATTACTCTGCATTTTTGCCCACCTTGTCTCAAGTTATCTGTAGCTGGTCACTTCATAAGGAGTCAAGTTACTTATTTCAAAAGCTTCCTTTATTTCCATAGAATAATAATACAAAAGCAGCTAGGCTTAGTTATAAATATGATAGGAGTCTAATACGAGCTATGAGTCTTCTCCACATTCCATGATCTAGGGCTGAACGATACAGACAACAATGTGCAAACTTTTTTTCCACATAAAAACACCCTGAATACACATTTTACCCACTATGAATTGAATCAGTTCGGCGCCGTAACCATTACTGTCGACTGCAAACGTCTGCACCTTCGTCAATCAAGC
This sequence comes from Stramonita haemastoma, assembly GCA_030674155.1. Classification (NCBI taxonomy): domain Eukaryota; kingdom Metazoa; phylum Mollusca; class Gastropoda; order Neogastropoda; family Muricidae; genus Stramonita; species Stramonita haemastoma. Next base: position 12,592,600 of record CM060342.1, on the reverse strand, counting down.
TCTGTCCATGGCCTTCGCGACAAAGAATGTTTACCTTTGCCTTCTGGGAGTTTTGAAACTTCGGTTCATATTGTTTTCTTTTCTTTTTAAAATTTGAAAATATCTTTGACTGAAATTGCAATTTTTCATGATTAAAAGTGATAAATGAAAAGATTTGCATAAAAATATATTTTACAACCTGTTAAAACATAATACCGAATCTCCGCTATTACGAAAACGAAAGTGCTTTTCCAGAACTGAAATGTCGGCTGCTACATATTCGAACCGGTGAGTGGTGAAAAAAAAACAACAAAAAAACCCACAAGATTGTACTTTGCAGATAGTCTTCTTTGAAATTTTTCTTAACTCAGTAAACGAAGAATATAATGCAAACACAAGGGAAGAGTGAGCTATTCTGGAGTAAATTTAAGTAAGGAGCGTAATAAATTCAACTTGAGAAGTTTCGAACTCTAATTTGATTGCTATTCAGTATCAATACTCTTTGGAAACTTGAAAAAAAAAAATGTGCATGACTTTAATGAATAAGAAAGTTAACGTTAGCATGAAAGGCTATAGAGAACAGTGCTGAGTCAAGAAAAAAAACATTGCTCGTATCTGTGTATGTGAACATAAAAGTAATTTGAAATACTGTGATATTGTAATTAAAAAAAAACCCAAATATTCTCACTAGTTGTAGTACTTAAGTCAATTGGTGTTTTATAATTATTATAAGCCTCCTCAAGAGGGGGGGGGGGGAGAGGAAGGGAGGGAGAATTTGAAAAGTCTTTAAAAGAGTTTATTTTACCCTCCAAAGTGTTCTCTCTCTCTCTCTCTCTCTCTCTCTCTCTCTCTCTCTCTCTCTCTCTCTCTCTCTCTCTCTCTCTCTCTCTCTCTCACAATACCTACAAGTTTATGGTTATAAACCTATAGAGGAAGTTGATAACCATAAACTTCTAGGTATTGTGATTGACAACAATCTTTCATGGATGGCACACATAAATAAATTATCAAAAACAGTTTCAAAACATGTATACCAGCTTTGCAGAATCAAACACTTTATCAACACATGCCAGAAAACTATTCCTACATGCTTGCATTCTATCTTCAATCAACAATTGTTCTACCCTATTTGACACAGCCAGTGCCAATACCCTCAAACCTCTAAATAGCAGTTACAAAAGAGCACTCAAAGCAGTTCTTCTAAAATCATCTACCTTAAGTGCATCAGACTATGCAAAACTGGAGGTTCTTCCCTTAAAAGACATGTTTACCCCAAACAAAGGAATGTTTATGCATAAAATTATGACGGGACATGCTCCACAATCCCTCTATTCTAAATTTCATATGACCTCCAAATATCCTACCAAAATTCAACTACCAATACCTAGAATCAACCTCTTTAAATCTAGCCTCGCATACTCGGGTAGCCTACTCTGGAACATGCTGCCAACGTTTGTGAAAACATTCCAAAGTAAAGAA
>CM060342.1:12581142-12588642 GCA_030674155.1 Stramonita haemastoma | reverse complement strand
ATTGACAGCCTAGTGGTCACAACATAGTGCTCGCAATTTGACAACCCAAGTTCGATTCCCGTTTGAGGGGATTTTTCCCCTGGAGTTAACATCTGTGCTGACTCCACTCTCCCCAAAAGTCTTGCAAAGGAGACTGTAAACCGAGGCCCCATGTGCAAACGCACGCAGAACATCTTGTGCACACTTAAATCCTGTTCCGCTTGTCATAACAGTAGGCTGTTGTGTGCCAGTGGGAACAGATGACAGTATTTAACTGCATACACACCAAACCTGGGACGTCAAATTGCAAGTGCAATGTTCTGACCACTAGGCTATCCTGTCCCCTCCGAACTCTGTGCTTGTGGTTTTGTAAATATTGTCATCCTTTCAATGTTCGTGTGTGTGTGTGTGTGTGTGTGTGTGTGTGTGTGTGTGTGTGTGTGTGTGTGTGTGTGTGTATGTGTGTGTGTGTGTGTGTGTGTGTGTGTGTGTGTGTGTGTGTGTGTGTGTGTGTGTGATGCCCTCAGATCAGTAACTTAAGACCATCCATGGTGAAACACTTTCACTTGCTATGGTCCTGTTCTTATACCCATTACTACAGCATTAGCCAGCTTATGGAGGACCTAAATTAAATGTTCAACTCCAATCCCTGAAGTCAAAATATAGAGCACTACCTTTATAGTGGGTAAAAATGGTCGCATACGTAAAATCTGACCATGGTAAACCTTGGAGCTGAGGAACACACACGCAATGTCCCACCCTCCCACCCCCCACTCCCCAAACAACAGAACCAGCAGGAGTCGAAATTAACAAATTATGCAGTATATTCACAAATAATGAAAACATTAAGGCTGTATCAGTTCAGGTTTTGCATTTTGCGTCTATACCACGTACCAGTTTTAAGCAGTCTGTGATATGAGTTGATAGATGGTGAGAATTGTTGAAGACTCCACTAGAAAGTAGAGTTCAAAGATAAAATACTACGTCTAATACCCTGGTGCATAGATATTCAGTTAAGCATAGCTTAGGCTAAGGAAGTTAAATGTCATTGTATATCGCTTATATATATATATCTTCTACAGTAAAAATGGATGGGATTGTTAAGTAGTGATGAACTGATCACAGTTCTTTGCAGACGTTGCTAGAGGCTACCTGTGTGCATGCTAGGTGTTATAGTCTTGTATCAGGACAGGTTCATATTTCATTCCCCTGCAGAATTGGTGGGGATTGAGGCACAAGTATGTAATTCACTAATGTTTTAGTTCTGTGGAGATCAGCATGGTAAGAAGCTTAGGGAGGTTTCCTTATTTGTGTTGAGTTGTATACCACTTTGTCAATGTAGATTTCTCTGAGTGAAATTCAGGTTGCTCTCCCCAGGGAAATCACATAACCACAAGAGCAGTGCCATTTAACTTTTGGGGTCTGTTGTTTGCGAAATTGTGTATTTCTTTAGTATTATGAGAGTTGCTTTTTTCAACAGAATTTTGCCAAGGAAAACTCTCTTCTTGCCATGTTTTTTGTTTTTGTCTTTTTCTTTTGCTAAATATGTGTAGCACATGGAACCTTGATTTAGCATCTCATCCAAAAGACTAAGCACTCAGACCACCATTCCAGGTCTAATAGATGGGGAGGTGGGGGGGGGGGCAGCTGGATCCAAGTGGAGATCAAAACCACGTCTCACTTTCCAAGCATGTACGCTACATCTAGACCACCTATCCATTTGCAGGTGAGGCAAAGCTGATGCTCTTCTTTATTATGTTGCAGAAGATCCTGGTTCAGTTCCCATGGTCAGCACCATGTCTGCAGCAGCTCCATACCATGCCAGAGATGTCCACCAACTGCCCAGGCACAACTCTCCTGGCTTCAGCAAAGTCCACATGGGGTAAGTTCTCAGGAAAAATAAATTTGTGCATGTTTATAGAGCTCTGCAAGAGCTTGTTAGTACTTTATTCGTTTGTTGTCAATAGCTTTCATTTTGAAGTTCATTATAGGCATACAAGGGAAAGGGATGGTTTCAAATTGGGATTGGAACCACGACTTTTGACTTCAGTAAATTTTGCTTGTAATAACACAAAACTAGATTCCTTCCACTGTGTAAATTTTAAAGGTGTATAAATATTCATTACTTAAAAAATAAAAAATATGGCACAAAGTTTTCACAGATTTGTCTTTTTCTACAGATTGAGGAAAGCGGATGCAGTTTTAGTCATTTTGTTTGTTCTTTGAGTACTTTTATTTCCAAAGAAGAAGAGAAGTGATGGACAGTGGTATTACTGACGTCGAATTTCTTGAGTCTTGTCCCCTTCAGAATGTTGCCATTATTTTACTTTTTATAGTGAACAGGTTTTAAAATGAAATTTGCGAATAGGGCAAATAAGCAGAACATATTTTGAGGCGGTGGTTGGGCACAGAAAGGTGTTGACTGTTAGCAGGTAGGTACAGTGGTCTACAAGACTGAAAAAGATGGCCATTCCTTTGGCATTGTAGGCTGTCTCGAGTCATGACAAATTTTGCTGTTGAAACCTTTTGTTTGTCTGTCAGTTTCTCTGTCTCTGACTGTCTGTCTATCTCTGTCTCTGTCTGTCTGTCTGTCTGTCTGTCTCTTACCCTCACTCCCTCTCTTCTGTCTTGTCTGCCTCTGTCTGTCTGTCTGTCTCTCTTCTTCTTCTTCCCTCTCCCCCTCCCCCTCTTTTTCTTTCTCTTTCTTTCCTCTTCACTACTGTTTCATTCTTCCCCACCCTCCATTCCTCTAATTCTATCTTTTTACCTTTTAGTTTTTAAAACAATTTTTTAAAAATCTCATCCTCTGACCTGTCAGATAAGGGGATGATTTCAGTCACACAGTCAGTCAAGTATTAAAGGTTTTAAATTTTTTTTTAGGGCAAATCTATGAAATTGACATGAATAATTGGGTGGGGGGGGGGGGGGAGATATGGTAAACATGAATTGATACGAAAAAAAATGACAATAAGCTTAGTTCTGAAAAGAGTATTTACTATTATGTTCAAACAACAATTGCACATAACTTGTGTAAACTGCGTGAGTTATGTCTTTTAAAAAATGTTATCTCACATAAAATACATTAAAAAATTTTTTTTAATAAGATTTTGTTTTAATATTTTTTTTTTTTTCCCTTGCCAGGTGTCGGGAGTGATGCGGCGGTATGCTCACTCAGAGAGGCAAGGCCAATGGTACCTGCATCAGAACAGACATGACATCCCCCCCCACCCTCCCCCAGTCAGATCATGTCCTGGGGGTCACACGTTAGGACACATACTGAGCCAAGATATCAAGGTGCAGTTGTTGTTGTTCTTTTATGGAATTATCACTGTGTGAAGACTGTTGGTGCGTTTTGTATTGTATTCCTATGTGTTGTTTAGCATTTATCAACACAGCAGGTAATAATAATCTCTTTTGATTTGTCGGATGAGATGATAAATTGAGGACCTGTGTGCAGTATCCATTAAGTCCATGTAAAGGAGCCCACGGCAACAAGAGAGTTGTCCCTGGCAAATTCTGTAGAAAAAAGGAAACCGAAATACCTAATTTATGCAGACAGGAAAAGGAAAAAAAAATAATGGGTAGCGCTGCTCTTGTGGCATCGCACTCTCCCTGGGGTGAGCAGTAAATTTCTTGCAGAGAAATCAGCGGTGACTTAAAGTGGTGTACATTACAATGAAATACACAATGTAAGAAATGGTGATCTTCCTGCAGTCATTTGCCATAGTACTGGTTGGTTCTTTTAGTTGTTGTTTTTTTTTCTTCTTTTTTTCTTATCAGCATATATAGTTGTTTTTCCCAAAGTTGGAATGTAGTGTCTAGGTGGTGGGCAGAAAAACAGGTATATGAAAATCTTACCTTTGTTGAACCTCAGGGCTCTGGTTGAGGAATGAGAAAAAGAAAATTGTTTTGATTGAGAGTATTTTTTTCTGCAGAATTTTTCTGGGGGTAACCGCCATTTTACCATTAGTTTGATGTGCTAAATCTAAAATACATAGTGCAGTCAAACTGTTATTTTTAGTGGGTTTTTTTGTGTTGTTTTCATTCCTTGGTTAGAGATCCAAGGTTCACCAATGGTGAGATTTTGTGTACACAACTGTTTTTACCCACCAATAAGGTGGCCGCATTCCAACTTCAGGGAATTAGTGTAGATGTCGTACTATCATCTAGGACACTGTGGAAGATAGAGGACAATGTATGACATGAAAATCAAAATATTGTATGTGTCAAAATGTAGAAGGAGGGAAAGCTTGATCTTTAGAAATGAGAGGTTTTTTTTTTTCTTAGTATCCTTGGCTAGAGCTCCAAGGTTCACTGATGGTGAGATTTTGCAAATAATTATGATCTTTTGCCACCATTAATGTAATTGAATAGCAACATTCTAACTTACAGGATTATGTCTTAAGACAACATCAGGGTGCATGTATTTTTTAAAATTTTGTTATCTATTCCTACCGGCATACACTTGCCTACTCTTCTGAAAGGCAGAACTGGTTTTAACATGTGCACAAGATGTTCTGCATGCATTTATGCTCAGGACCTCGGTTTATAGTTGCATCCAAAGGACTTTCAGGGAGTGTAATCAGTACTGATCACTGCAGGGGGAAAATCCCTAAACAGGAATCTCAGTGGTGGTTTGAACCTGTGCAGTCATTTTGCAAGCTCAGTGTCTTCATGCATTGTTTTTTTGCATGGTATCGCGATTTGTTAGAGGGCGCCTATGGCCCGATACCGCTGGCTTCAGCCCTCTAGGTTTCTGTCAGGGTTACCCCACCCTTACCTCCTGTTACCCTGGGAGTCCAGGGGGCAGAGATTTTACTGCGGCTCTTGATCGCGTGATGTTCCCGTCATAGGTCACAATTATGGGATATTTCATGGAGACAACAGAGCCCCTGTTGTCCCGCCCCGTCCTGATAGGAACATCGCCAGTTGGTCCGGGACTGCTTTCGCAGCTAACCCCATTTCTGAGGGCCGTCCCCCTATCCGCCACCCAGGGACCCGCCTGGTTGAGGATGGTCGCCTCGCCAGGGAAAGCTTAGTGTTCTAACCACAAGGCTATCCACTATAATAAAATATCTAAACAATAATAGTGACCAAGTTGACAGTGATGATAACAACGGCAACAACAATAACAAGAGGAAGAATGATGATGATAATGATGATGATGATGAAGATAGTGTCTTGATGATAGCTTATTTGGAATAATCATTTTGGCATGGAGTATGTATTAATGTTATTTGCCTTGAAGAATTCGGAGTTAAAGAGAAAAAGCTACTGTGTTCTTATGTGTGGTTCAGTTAATGTTGTAGAGAAAAGACACTCTCCACACTCTAGTCTCATGTTTTGTGGGCGTGCTTTTTCTGTGATTGTGATCTCCTGTAACTGTACACTGCAGTCAGAGTGTGTTGGTATGGGGATGGTAGTAGAAGTAGTTGTAGTAGTAGTAGTAGTGGTATAAGTAGTAGTTGTAATAATAATAGTAGTACTGCAACTACTATCACTATTACTACTACAACTACAACAACCACCACTATTACTACATCTTGTAGCAGAAGTACTAACACTACTGCTGCTGATGCTTCTAATACTACTACCACTTTTATGGTGACTACTTCTATTATTACTTTCATCATTGTCATTATTATTATTATTATTATTATTATTATTATTATTATTATTATTATTATTATTATTATTACTATTATTACTATTACTATTATGATGTTACCATGATGATGATCATCATCACTATCAATATTATTGTCATCATCATTGTTATTATCATTTTCATTAAATGGTATTTTACTTGCTTCATTTAGAGCTCCCATTGAAAATTCCCCAAAATGGCCTTAATGCTCAGGATCTAAATGGAAAAGAGACTGTTTTCATTTCATTGTTTTTATATAGCTTGTCACCCACACAAATTTGTCTATTTTTAAGATAACAATGTATTCTAATGTTAATTTGATACCCTTCCTTTCACACCTACATCTTACCACTTTGGCTTCCCAATCTAAAAAAAAGTCCAGGGGGGGATAAATTTGAGGTGGGAGGGTTGTGCTAAGTGCTTTACCCACGTCATAGGTTCCCATTGAGTTGAATTGCCCTCACAGTATATAGGGACGGAGAGCACTCTGTCTCAGGCATCTCACTAGCTACTTGTGTGCTTCGTTGGTCAAGACATTTTAGCCAGTCCGTCTAATTCATTGAAACATCAGTCTTTTTTTTTTTTTCTCTCACCAATTTTTTGAGACATTTTAGCTGATGAGTTGGGCTGATTAAAAAATCAGTCATTTAATTTTTTTGTCAGTTGGTGAAGGTATTTTTGCCTATCCCGTGAGTTTATTTAAACATCAGTTATTAAGTTTTTGTGGTCAGTTGGTGAAAATGTTTTAAGCATATCAGTTGAGAAGATTGAGACATAAGTTTACATTTTTTTGGTCATCTTTCTGTAGGTTTGTGGATGAAAGGGCGAAGTACAGAAGAAAAGAGACTGGGTTTGTGTCGAGAGAAAAAGAGCACAGTCTTGAGGAGTTGGAGTAACTTGGTGGTGAGTTTTTAAGGGATTGGTTTTTGTCTTTGATGTTGGTGGTGGTGGTAGAGTGTTAGGGTTTTAGGTTTTCTTTGTGCTGTTTTTGTTTTGTTATTATTCTGTCTTTTTTTCCAATCCTTCTACTTCGCTCTCTGTGTCTGTCTGTCTGTCTGTCTCTCTCTCTCTTCTCTCTCTCTCTTCTCTCTCTCTCTCTCTCTCTCTCTCTCTCTCTCTCTCTCTCTCTCTCTCTCTCTCTCTCTCTCTCTCTCTCTTAGAAAACTGTTAAGGATTTACAGACGAAAAAAAAAAAGAATGAAGACAAATGTAGCTTTTGAATTAGGAGGTTGAAAGAAAAATAAAAAGCTACAAAAAGATTAAGAGTGGGAACAGCAGTACAGGAATGTCACAGAAAGTCCGAATGAAAAAAAAAAGTATAAAAATGTTATTATGAACAAGTTGGGGTTTCAAAGATATGTATAAAAATGTTAATATGAACAAGTTGGGGTTTTGAAAATATGTATAAAAATGTCATTATGAACAAGTTGGGGTTTCAAAAATATATTGGTTGAGTAAACATAACTCATTAGGTTTAAAATCCTTTACGTTTAATGAAAAAAAAAGTACTTTCATCTCCTCTATACATTTTACACATTGGTCAAATAAGATCAGAGTCTTAATCTTTTGGTATGTATCTGTGTTGGTGTACAGTTTAGTCAGAGATTCCCAGTCTAAACTTGGCAGGTATGCATTTCATGTGTCTGTCTAAATTCCAGAGTTAGTATGGTTGCATATGGTGTGATAAACAAAACCTTCTATATAACCTTATATACATCAAAACCTTTCACTACTGGGTTTTTTTCACCTTATGTACATAAAAAACTTTCACTACTGTTTTTTTTTTTCTTTCTTTCACTGTTGATAAGATTCTCCCAGCACTGCTATAATCTATCGTTCTCCTTGAAAATATTCCAAAAATCTGTTTTGCAACC
>CM060342.1:12573642-12576142 GCA_030674155.1 Stramonita haemastoma | reverse complement strand
TAAAGTTCAGGCCACTTTCCCAGGGAGAGAGTTGCCAAAATGTAGTTCCACCTGTTTGTGTGTGTGTGTGTGTGTGTGTGTGTGTGTGTGTGTGTGTGTGTGTGTGTGTGTGTGTGAATTTTTTTAATTTCAGGTGTGTGTGTGTGTGTTTTAATTTCATGTGTGTTATTTATTTATTTATTTATTTATTTATTCTTTTATATCGAGGATAACAGAATAAGCAATCATGTGCTTTTTTTCATCCGGTCCCCATGTGTGTGTGTGTGTGTGTGTGTGTGTGTGTGTGTGTGTTTTGTATTCTTTTTTTTTTTTTTTCATTTTGAGGGTAATGGAATAAGCACTCATATAATAAAGTCCCTAAAAATATTGAATTACTTTAATGATGAAGCTCCCTAAGAAGGAAGGTGGCGGGGTGGTTAAGTTGTTCACCTGCCTAACAAGTAAACCATGAGGTTCTGAGTTATGTTCCCAGCCATTCCCTTTCTCCTCAGTTTGATGAGAAGGTCATACAAGTGGATGTCAAAGTCCTTCAGACGAGAGTATAAACTGAGGCCCCATATGCAAATGCGCACAGAACATCTTGCACACTTGATAAAAACCTGTTCCTCTTTATTGGAAGATTAGGCCATTTCATGCCGGTATGAATGGATAACATTTTAATATGCACAGGTGTCGTGTCTCGACATCATCGAGAAAGCCTGTGTGTAGCTACCTAAATTTGGGGGGGGGGGGGGGGGGGGGGGGGGGGGGGGGGGGGGTGCATACGCAAATATTTCACTATTGGTAAACTTAAGAGCTCTAGCCAAGGAATAAAGAAAAAAAAAATTACCAAAAAAAAGTAATGCTTCCTAAGAATATTGAATTTCTGTGATAAACCTCCAAGTGAACATTATGCTAATCCACAGAAGAAGAATGTATCTCTATATTTTACCTGTCTGATGTTCTGATATTTATATATTTACCTGTCTGATGTTTATATGTTTACCTGTCTGATGTTCATATATTTACCTGTCTGATATTTATGTATTTACCTGTCTGGGTTTATATGTTTACCTGTCTCATGTTTATAGTTTACCTGTCTGATGTTTATATTTTTACCTGTCTAATGTTTATATGTTTTACCTCTGTAATGTTTATGTGTTTACCTCTCTAATGTTTATATGTTTACTTGTCTGATGTTGATATTTGTACCTGTCTGATGTTGATATGTTTACCTGTCTGGTGTTTATGTTTTTACCTGTCTGATTGTCTATATGTTTACCTGTCTGATGTTTACATGTTTACATATCTGATGTTTATATGTTTACCTGTCTGATGTTTATATTTTTAGCTATCTGATTGCAGATTTCAAAACCAGCCTTGCCCAGTTGAGCATCATTCAAGCAGTCAGACACACAGACAGACTGACTGACAAAACAGACCGACAGATAGACAGGTAGTTACCATGGCGATGAGATGGTGGACGCTAGCCTGGTGGAGTGGACTGACCATGGCTGTCCTCCGCCACACTCCCCCCTCTTCTAACTCAGCAGGGTGAGGCCCCGTGTGGGGGAATGGATTTTTTTTTTTTTTAATGATTGTATGGACGAATGGGTCAATGCAGGCATGCCTTACTGTCCCAGAAAGAAAAAAATCAGAACACATCACTCCTCACCTGAAATCTCTTCTTTGGCTACCTGTCCCACACAGAATGAAATATAAGATTCGTTCCTTTTGTTATATGTGTTTCAACAAATCTGCACCCTCATATCTCTGTAACTGTCTTCACCTGTATACCTGTACACTCCATCTCGCTCCCTCCAAACTGCTGGAAATACCTTACGCTTTCAAACACCATGATTTAAACAGTCCATCACTCTGTCTCAGTATCTGGCACAGCCTGGTTTGTTAGCCATAAGGAAGATCTCCAATTTTTCGGGGTATGCTGCAGAGCTTCAAGGCTCACCAAAAAACCTTATACGAGTCACAGTCATGTTCTTTTAAGTGCATCTTTATTCTTCAGCATGCATATCATACATGAAGGTTGTTTTTTTTCCATTCCCCAGCTAGAGCTCATTGAGGTTTACCAGTGGTGAGATTTTGCATATGCCACCGTTTTTTACCCACCATTAACCTCTTTACTGCGCTGTTAACGAACAGCTTTTGTCATACAAACTGTCGCTAGCAGTGCTCAGTTGACGATCGCTGTTTGTCATGATTCAACGCTGTCTCTGTTTCATCCAGCATGTGCCTCAGCAAAATATGATAGCAGCGAAAGGGTTAAGGTAGCTGCAATCTTTTGTCAGGGATGGTGTCACGACATCTCTGTGCCTGTGTTTTTGAAAATCCTTTTGTCTGAGATGGTGTCACGACATCTCTGTGCCTGTGTTTTTGAAAATCCTTTTGTCAGGGATGGTGTCACGACATCTGTGTGCCTGTGTTTTTGAAAATCCTTTTGTCTGGGATGGTGTCACGACATCTCTGTGCCTGTGTTTTTGAAAATGTTCTCGTTCAATAATAC
>CM060342.1:12561142-12566142 GCA_030674155.1 Stramonita haemastoma | reverse complement strand
CCACTGGCGAAGTCGTTGGCACCCCTTGCTGGGTAGTCTGGCCTGCTAGGCTGCCCTGGCTGGTCCTCTGGACAGGAGGTGAAGGCGAACCAGGCTGGAGCGGCGTCTGGTCATCCTGGAGTCGTGCTGGGACATGGTTGTCTGGACACCTCTGCATGCTTGGGACAGGTCCAGGGTCAGGTGGGTTGGTAGGCAGGACACTGGGAAGTGGGTGACATGGAACTGAAAGGGGAATGTCACCTGTGGGACTCTGGATCATGGGGAAGGACTGGGACAGGCGAAGGTGTCTGCGGTTTCGCCTATACTGCGCGCCTGACTTGGTCTGCACCAAGTATGAGCGAGGAGCAACCTGGCTCAAAACTGTTGCTGGATCAGACCACTTGGCCTCGTGGTCTAATTTCTGCAAGACTGGGTCCCCTGGACAAAGTTCTGGCAGTGATTGTGCTCCATGGCGTCTGTCATAGTATGTCTTGTTGTTTTTCTTTGACTTAGAGTCGTTTTCCTTGACGACCTCTCTGTCATACTGCTGAGGATCAAGGTTTGTCTGCAGGGTTGGCAGTGTTGTTCTCAGTCGACGTCCCATGGCAAGCTCTGCTGGACTCAGTCGTGTTGGACCCGTGGGCATTGCACGATATGTGAGGAGTGCTAGGAATGGGTCCTCTTGCTCCAGAATGCGTTTGGCTGTTTGAACGGCTCTCTCTGCCTCCCCATTGGAGATCGGAAAGTACGGACTGCTAGTGCAGTGTGTGAAATTCCACTGTTTTGCAAACGTTTGGAATTCTGATGATGTAAACTGTCGTCCATTGTCAGATACCACCGTCTCTGGAATTCCATGATGAGCAAAAATGTTTTTCAGTCTTGTAATGACAGTTGCTGATGTCACGTTTGGAAGATGTGCTATCTCAATGTATCTGGAGAAGTAGTCAACCAAGACTAAGTACTGTTGTCCTTTTACCTCACATATGTCTGTTCCTACCATCTGGAATGGTCGTTCTGGGAGAGGTGTAGGCTGGAGTGGTTCACTTCTTTGTGATGAATGTCTGATTTCACAATGGCTACATTGTTGGACTTTGTTCACAATTTCCTTGTTCAGTCCTGGCCACCAAACCGATGAGTTTGCTCTTTCTCGACATTTCTGAATGCCGAGATGTCCTGCATGAATGAGGTCAAGGATACCAGCTCGCAGCGAAGTTGGTATTACAATTCTGTTTGCCTTGATGAGTAAGCCATTGTGAACACTCAGTTCGTTCCGCACTGCATACAGTTCTTGGAGTTCTGGGCCTACATCAGTCTGGTAAGCAGGCCATCCCATCACGGTGTATTGCACTGCTGCGCTGAGCACTCTGTCCCGACTTGTCTCTTGGCTGATCTCTTCCAGACGTCTGTCTGTTGCTGGCCAGGTTGACTTGATGAGATCAACATGAGCTTCGATGTCTTGTCGAACCTGCTGAAAGTCATCTTGCTGGGACTCGTGAGGTATGGGGCTGCGAGACAAGGTGTCTGCTATCACAAGGTCTTTGCCAGGAGCGTAGACTGCATGAGGACTAAACCTCATCAGCCTCATGAGGAGACGTTGACAACGCAAGGGCGTCTCTTGAAGATCCTTGGTGTTGATCAAAGGGACAAGGGGTTTGTGGTCAGTTTGGAGAGTGAAGGATTCAAGACCCACGAGGTACCTTGAGAATTTTTCACATGACCACACAGCAGCCAGACACTCCTTCTCTATTTGTGCGTATGAACGTTCTGCTGGCGTCAAGGTGCGTGAGCAGTAGGCTACAGGCCTCTGGACTCCATCATGCTCTTGGAGTAGAACACCTCCAAGACCATAACTGCTGGCATCACTGCTGACTGTTGTTGGTTTGGTGAGGTCAAAGAAAGCAAGGACTGGTGCCGAAGTCAGTGCCATCTTCACCTTGTGGAGAGCTTCATGCTGTGGTTCACCCCACATCCACTCCTTGTCTTTCTCCAACAACTGGGTGACTGGACGCAGTGTTGAGGACAGATCTGGGATGTATCTGCCCAGAAAGTTGATCAGGCCCAACATTCTTTGCAGTTCTTGAACATTCTTTGGGTCAGGCATGTCCATCAATGCTGCTACCTTGGCTGGGTCAGGTTTCACTCCATTCCCACTGATCAGGTGACCCAGGAATTCTATCTCAGGCTTTCTCAGTTCTGACTTCTCTTTGTTCAGTTTCAGGTGATGAGAGTGAAGTTTCTGAAGAACATCATCCAGGTGCTTCTCGTGTGTACTTGTATCCTCACTGAAGACGAGAATATCATCAAAGTAACACAGCGTTGAGGCCATGTTGCTGAAAACGCAGCTACGCTGGGCAGGGCATGTCTCTAGAATGGAGAACCATCGCCTACCGAAGATGGTTTTTCTACGGTGAACTTTCCACCGGACACCGCTACAGAGGCGCACCAAAGAAGAGATTTAAAGACTCTCTGAAGAAATCTCTGTCAGCCTGCCTCATAGACCATAACCAGTGGTCAGTCCTTGCTGCTGACCGGCAGGCCTGGCGACACACTGTGCATCAGTCGGTCTCCTCCTTTGAGGACAATCGCAGAGCGGCCCTTGAGGAGAGGCAAATGAGGAGGAAGAACCGCGTCCCCTCTACATCAACCCCAGAATCGACTTTCCCCTGCAGCCGCTGCAGCCGGGTTTGTTTGTCACGCATTGGACTGAACAGCCACCAGCGAGCCTGCACCAGACGTGGACAGTGCCCTTAATCTTCGTTCGCGAAGCCAAGCCATGAACACAGAACATTCTGCATGCCTACCAAGATCCCTTCTACAGTTCTTTGGAATATTTCTGGCGCTGAAGAAATTCCAAATGGAAGTCTCTTGTAGAAGAATCTGCCGTTTGGAGTGATGAATGTAGTGAGTTTTGCTGTCTCACTGTCGAGTGGTAGTTGCCAAAATCCTGAAGTAGCATCAAGTTTACTGAAGACCTTAGAGCCACTGAGCTTGTAAAGTAGGTCATCCATCGTTGGCAGGATGTACCTCTCTCGTTTCACTGCTTCATTGAGTTTCTTGAAGTCTGTACAGATACGTATTCTGCCATTCTTCTTCTGGACTGGTACCATTGGAGCACACCAGTCAGTTGGAGTTGTGATCTCCTCAATGATCCCTAGTTTCTCCATCTGTTCCAGCTCTGCTTTCACTTTTTCAAGGAGGGGAATTGGAACACGTCGTGCAGTTGTTATGCTGTAGGGCTGTGCACCTTCTTTCAATGCTATCTTCACAGGTTTGCAATCAACAGGTGGTCCATCAAGTGTGTTTTGGAAAACTCCTTGTTCCACGCTGTCAACACGCTTGATCAGGTTGAGTGCGAGGGACGCACTCCGACTCAAGAGATTATCCATCTCACCACTAACAACAACGATATTCAGAGACAATGAGTTGTCTGTACCATGCAGCTTGACTTGGGCTTTGAACTGGCCTACTGTTTTCAGTGCACCACCTGGTGACTTCAAGACAGCTTTTGTTGGGGTGAGTGGTGGTGCCAAATGAAGCTTGTCATACTGGCTACGTGACATAATAGAAATGTCTGCTCCTGTGTCAATTTTGAATTGATGCACTGAATTGCAAATGTCAAGTTTTGTATACCATGGAGGAACATTGGTTTCTACAGCAGCTCCCAAGAAGAATGTGTTGTTTGATGTTGCCTCTTCTACTGTGTCAGTTTGCTTTGGTTTACTGCGACATACAACTGAGAAATGATTCAGCTTTCCACAACTATGACATTTTTTTCCTTGGGCTGGACAATCATTCCCTTGATGAGAATCCCTACCACATCTGTTGCATTTGTTACTGTGAGTGTGACCTCCTCTGCCTCCACGTAAAGCAGAGTGATGACCATAACCTCTGTGTTTGCCACGCATTGTGCCACAATGCGAGTTGCTGCTATGACGAGGCCCACTAGTGTTGCCATGGGTGCTGCCCTGATAACCACTATGACCACCTCGCCTAGATTCACGCTGACCGTGGACTGTATCTACGTGTGAAGTTGAGCGCTGAGCAGACAGCTGCTGCTTCACTTGCTCATGCTGACGTGCTATCTGGGTAGCGTCTTTGAGTGTCAATTGAGCTTGGAGTTGTAGCTTCTCTGATAGCTCCTTGTCAAGTAAGCCTACAACAAGCCTATCTCGAATGGCTGACTCTCTATTTTCAAACTCTGCGTGTTCTGCAAGATCGTAGAGCGCACGAATGTAGGTCTCTACGTTTTCTCCCTGCTTTTGAGAACGTTGGTGGAATATGGCGCGTTCATGAATGACATTTACCTTTGGTGTGAAATGTTCATTGAAAAGTGTCATCACATTATCAAACGTTGTAGCAGGACTGATTTCAAAAGTTGCATAAATCTTCTCTGCTTCTGGTCCCATGCTGTAAATCAGGGACGATACTTGGATATCGAATGATTTCTTTGAAAGTTCGACACATGTATGGTATCTTTGAAAGCGCTGTCGCCATGACGGCCACTGTTCTGGCGCAGTGAAATCAAACGCAGAAGGCGGTTTGAAGGACATTTTGAACTTGCTGCACTGAATAATAGTCTGTCGATCAGATATTGAGACAAGAAAAAGTCTACATACCTTCACAATCACGTATTTCAGTCAGTCCTTTCTATCTACGAGTTCAGCACTGGTAACAAATAAATAAAACTATTTGTTTTTTCTTCTTTTTTTTTTTTTCTATGTCACCACCGTTCTCTGCCATTGTTGTCTGCATTTCACCGTTGCTCTTTGCAGTTTTTACCGCTGCCACCATGTAACATTGCTACTGTTGTAACATCTTTCATTCGAGACCACCACACGAACACAACGTACTTCTTTTGTGATCTAGTGTAATCCGGTATTCAGAGTGAGTACTTTTACCGGTCGAGTATCGAGAGCGGAAACCGATCTATCTTGTGTGGCTATGTGCACAGTAGGCAACATGACTGTGTGCCTATGCGCACGACCACCACACACAACAGAAGCGATTGTCATTGGGACTGA
>CM060342.1:12518642-12553642 GCA_030674155.1 Stramonita haemastoma | reverse complement strand
TTGTTTTTTTCCCAACTTATGTTGACCGCTTTAACCATGCAGTTGCAGACAACATTGCAGTGTGTGCTTGATGCTTGAAAATTTGTGGTCTTGAGTTTGAATTGTTTCCTTTCCGGTGACTTCTGTTTCATAAGTTGTAGGGGCACTAAGTTGGTGAATGATAGTCAAAGGGTACTTGTATGGGGTTTTTTTTTTGGGGGGGGTGGGGTGGGGAATCAGAGTTTTTCAGTTTTTTCCTGTCACCAACTACGATGTGAGGCGAAGGCACTTGTAGTTTGGTTGGGATTTAAACAACAAGAAAACTGGTTGATATAATCTGCAGATGGCTGAAAACAGCAAGCGAAGTGCTGAGAGGTTTAAAAGGAAATTTCGACTGTGCAAGCATGGGCGGAAGTGCTGTGGAAAGCCATTTTCAAGACGTGAACCACAAGCTGCACTGTTTGTTTAGGAAGAGGAGGGGGGGGGGGGGGGGGGGGGGGGGTTAGAAGCCTCTCGCATTATGCTAAGTCTGTCTCACTGATACCCCTCCCTATTTCTCTGACTCAATCTCCGTCTCTCCCCCCCCCTCCTTTCCTTCCCTTGTTCTCTTTCCCATTCTGTATCTGTGTGTGTGTGTGTGTGTTTCTGTCTGTCTCTCTCTCTCTGTGTCTCTGTCTCTTCCCTCTCCTCTCCTCTCTCCTCTCTCTCTCTCTCTCTCTCTCTCTCTCTCTCTCTCTCCCTCTCTCTCTCTCTCTCTCTCTCCTCTCTCTTCTGTCTCTCTTCTGTTCCTCCCAGCTCTTTACACATATATGTATACACACATATACACTCTAACTCTCACTCTCTCCTCTCTCTCTCTCTGTCTGTCCCTTCTCTCTCTCTCTCTCTCTCTCTCCTCTCCTCTCTCCTCTCTCTCTCTCTCTCTCTCTCTCTCTCTCTCTTCTGTTCCTCCCAGCTCTTTACACATACTATGTATACACACACATACACTCCAACTCTCGCTCTCTTCGCTCTCTCGCTCTCTCTCTCTCTCTCTCTCTCTCTCTCTCTCTCTCTCTCTCTCTCTCTCTCTCTCTCTCTCTCACACACACACACACACACACATTTTTCTGGCCCATAGCTAGAGGCTCCATACCCAAATCCCCCTCACCCCACCCGCCGCCTCCTTCCTCCCACTTACCAACAAAGATAAAACTTCTCCTGTCTACCCATGCTGGTGTCATTTGCATTTGAAATCCCCTTCACCCTGCCAAAGAGAATATCCTTTATGAGTGTGTGCATGTTGTGTGTTTGTGTGTGTGTGTGTGTGCGTGTGCGTGTGTGTGCGCATGCGCGCTTGTGCGTGTGTGTGTGTGTACATTTCGAATGTGCAATTTTCTAAAACTATTCATTATTGATTGCTTGTGTGTTGTATAGGTCGAATGTAAGCACATTGATTTGTTTTTTGCAAGACATAGCGCTGTATAAATTCCATGTATTATTATTATTATTTGGCACTGTGTCAGAGATAGAAAGATGGAAACTAAACCAGAGTTTGTACAGTCCTTGAAAGTCCTGGGGTGGGGAGGTGGGCCTTGAAGGTCTTATAATGCTTGCCTCCAGGTGCTTAAACCTACGCATCCAATCCCTTGGATCAGTCTGGAGGCAAGAGTAGGTGTGGATTATCTAAGAGAGAGAGAGAGAGAGTCTTTCCCCCATGGGGAAGCTGGGGGCCCTGTCAGTTTTGGATGCCCCATCTTCTGGAAGTTGTGTGTGGGGAATTTCCACTTCTCTGTCTCTCTCTTTTGTTTCTGTCTTTCTCCTTACCTCTCTGTCTCTCTCTTTTGTTTCTGTCTTTCTCCTTACCTCTCTGTCTCATCTCTCTTGTCTGATTTTCTGCTTTCCCAGTCCACTCTCCTGCCTTTTTTTTTTTCGAGCAAATCTTTCAAACGATATTCTGTTTTCATTATATGACATTTTGCCTGCTGTGTGTGTGTGTTTTTTTTGGTTCTGGAGACCAGGTCGTGATACTTAGACACTGGGATGGCACAGGATGTGCTGTGGTATTTGCCCATGTGGCACTTTTTTAGGTATACATACCCCAGTTAGGTCGCTGCATTCTGGTTTTGGGAATGGTGTCTAAACAAGACACCTGTGTCCATGCTTTTTAAAAAAAATATGTCATCCATTCCTACTGGCACAAAATGGCCATCTCTTCCGAGTGGCAGAACAGATGTACATACACAAGTTGTTCTGCATGTGTTTGCACACGGGGCCTCTGTTTATAGTCTCATCTGAAGAACTTGGACATTCCTTTTGATTTTCTCATCAAATTGAGAGGAAAGGGCAAGGCTGGGAATCGAACTCAGAACCTGACCATTCACTTGTCAATCATTATTTTGCTTGTTACTTTCGTCTTTGTGGCAAACTATAGAAATTTGTCACTTTGAGAGATGTGCATGGGAGACTGTTAAATGGGTGACAACAGCACATTCGATGAAATTGAATTGTGGAAGGGATACCAACAAAGATGATGGTAGTAAAATTGAGGATGAAAGCAGTGACAGTGACCCTTGTGACTGAACATGGGAGTTGTGGTGCTGCTACAAATGTGTGTTAGGCATAAACACTCCAGGGGGACTAAAGTGATAGGGGATGTGGTTATCATGGGGGTAGCTCTATAATGAGAAAGGCAGACAGAGAGAGGAATGGAGGGAACTGGTTGTCAAGTCTTCAGGGGTGCTGCCACGGTCACCAGACTAAGGGATAGATAAAGTAAATAGATAGATAGCTATATAATTTAC
The DNA here is from genome assembly GCA_030674155.1 of Stramonita haemastoma. Classification (NCBI taxonomy): domain Eukaryota; kingdom Metazoa; phylum Mollusca; class Gastropoda; order Neogastropoda; family Muricidae; genus Stramonita; species Stramonita haemastoma. Next base: position 12,550,880 of record CM060342.1, on the reverse strand, counting down.
ACCTTTTCAAGAATCAGACTGAAAAATGCTAGTAATTAACCCATCCCAAACCGGATCGACTACGACCGACTTCCATTTCTGATTGATGGATTGACCGCCTGTAGTAGGTAAACAGCTTTCACTGTCTTATCTCCCACAATGCCGTTGTGACAGGAGAGTCTTCCTCTAGGGAGGTCCGTGGACATTGTTTTGAGTTTGGTTGCAAGAGAATTGATTGAGTAGTATTGCTGCAGTGAATTTACAAACTAAAGCTTTTTTTTTGTTCAATTTTTGTGTGTGGGGATGTTGGTGCATAGGGAACGTTTACAACATCTAGAATTTATTTTCAGACATGATGTTGATGGTAAGCATGTTTTAAAGATTAGAATTCGTGAAGAAGTTTTGAAGTGAGACAAGTGGAAAGTCCGTCATGACCTAGTTATGAGGTGTGACAGAGTTTTGAAAAATGGTCCTCTGTTCTCTGTTTGTTTTTTCTCCTCCATAACAGTTACTGTTTTGGGTGCAGTGATGTAGCGCTGGTTTTATCACAGTTCTTAACTAAACCATTGATGCTTGGGTCTGCAGCAAAGTGAGAGAGGCTGTATGATTAGTGGCTTTCCCACTCGTGGAATTCTGCTTTACAGCTTAGTCTTTAGTGATCAGCTATGAGTCTCTGACTAGGAACCTGCCTTCTGGAGTCAGTTCTGAAAACAGCATGAAAGAGAAGCAAAAAGTCAGAGTGATATCTTTGTTGTTGTTTTTTTCTGTCCTTGGCTAGAACTCAGATGCACTCCTTCCCCACTCCTAACTCTCTCTCTCTCTCTCTCACACACACAGACAGACAGACTCTCTCTCTCCTCTCTCTCCCTCACTCACTCTCAAATTGACAGGGTGAAAAATCTGCACACACAAACCCACGCACACACTATTCTCTCAGCACACGTTTTTACATTGCACTGTTCTGTTATAGTATATTGTGGAGATCTGTTACTCCTTTGCAGTGCTATCAGCCACTCTCCCCCCTTCCCCCCAATCCCAATCAGTTAACCGGTGATGAAATTTTCATTATGGTTTAAGTAATTTTAGTAGGCACATATGTTGGGAACAATGTCTTAATAGAATAACAGAGAGAGAAAGCTCAAAACTTATATAGACCTTAAGAGACTTTAAAAAAAAATTGTATTGTTCCTCAGCTAGAGCTCTGAGGTGCACTAATGGCGAGATTTTTGTATATATGTGACCATCTCTCTCCCCTCTCCCCCCCCCCCCCCAACCACCCACCTCTAAGGTAGCCACATTTTGACTTTGGGGATATAGTTGGGAATTAGACTTACCAATTTTGCTTGAACAATCAGGAGGTACCTTTCTGCTCTGATTTTCAACTGTCGTGGGTTTTTTGTTGTTGTTTTTTTTACGTTAACAAGTCTGTAAACACGTGGGTTTGACTGGTTTAGAGTCTCCTCTGAAAGACTTGACTTTCAGTTGATTTTGCTTTTGAACTGGGAAGAAAGGGCGGGGCCAGGAATCAAACCCTGAACCTCACGGTTTACTTGTTAGGCAGGTGAATGTCTAACCACCGGGCCACCTACCTCCCTGGCCCTGATATCCAAGATGATGTGAGTGGACTACAGAGGTGATCTCTTTTGAACTTCCTGAGTTGAGACATGACTTGAAAACTGCTGCGAAAATACGGAGTTTGGGGATTGGGTAGAATAAGTTGTAAATGTTTTGTTAAATTTTCAACTTTGAACTTTCTGAATTTTCTGTATAAGTTATTTGTTGAAGAAGAGCCTGTGTTTTGGGGGGGGGGGGGTTTGTTTTTTTTTTTAAACCTGTAAACAGACAACTGCACAGGTAGACTACTCTGTGACTGCCAGCCAGCCACCTGGCCTATCCATTCTCCCTGTCCCCTCCTCCCTCTCCTCAGGTGACTGGAAACACAACACACTTTTTGGGGCCATATTCTACTACTGTGATTAGTAGTTATAATAATGTTTTAGCAGTTTATACACGAGATATTGATAATTGAGTATTTACTGTCCTCGAAGTTGACAAGGAAAGTCCTGGAACTTTTCGAAGTAAAGTCCTGGAATTTTTTTCCTTTTCTGGCATAGATGTGAGATCGCTGTAAAGAGGAATAAAGGAAGAATGACAGGAAAACTTTTTTCGGGCTGTGTCTTTAGAACAAGTTGAACCTGGCGGAGCCCATGCCTCTCCAGGCACAGAATGCATGCTGGGTATTATTCCGTAATCCACCAAACACTGACATGAATTAGGAGATTTTTTATGTCAGACTTGATGTTATGCATGGGTATAAACATGAAGGAATTTATGGCACTGACAGATCTGCGCTTCAAATTGTGTCATGAGAGGTGACAATCTTGCATGTAAACCCACTATATCAGAATCAAAACTACAGGTCTACTTTTATATCATTATCAAAACTACAGTTATATTTGAATCAAAATTAGTTTTACTAATATAGGCCAATCAAAACTAATATCAATACTAATATACACTAATCAAAACTACAGTTCAGCTAATAATCATCATTTTTATACATACATACACACTCATGCACGCACGCACACAAAAACAAACTGAATAAAGAAAACTCGGTTTGTATGCTTATTTTTTTGTCCTCCAGACTATAATCTTAACCCCATGTGTTCAGCCACCAATATCCCAAACATCAAAAGCTCTGATTACAATTTTCATAGGTGCAAAAATACAAAGGACCACTCTCACAAAACTGATAGCATCAGAGAACCAACCCTGCACAGTTTTTATATGCATTTTTTTTTTGGTCAATATATAATTGCTGTCAAAATATCCAGTTTACTAGGCCCACTCAGATTGAGCAGCCATCACAATTTTTAATTTTAGGCACAAAAAAAATGGGAAGAATGTCGCAAATGAGCTGCACTGAAGACTAGTCGATTATGAATCGTGAAAGGGCATTTAAACTTGTTTATTATTGATTGTGTTGCTAAACGTTGCGTCATATACCTGGTCATTTTCCTCAACATTTTGGAGAGCATTTAGTTGGAATTATGCAGAATAAGAGTCTACTTTGATCAAGTTTGGTGACGCAGGATTGATGACTTTTCCCGTTTAAATAAAAGATATATATATAATATATTATTAAATTTATTTTGTTTATATGATTTTGTAATATTTTGTATGTTTTTTATATCCTTTGTTTATGGTGGAATTTTTTTTTGGGGGGATGGGCATTTTATATCCTTTGTTTATGGTGGGATTTTTTTTTGGGGGGGATAGGCATTTTATATCCTTTATGGTGGGATTTTTTTTTTGGGGGGGGGGATGGGGATTTTATATCCTTTGTTTATGGTGGGATTTTTTTGTGGGGGGATGGGCGGAAGCATAAACAAGTAATTCAGGGGATGAATCAAATATTGCTGCAAAACTTTGTCAGAGCAAACCTGAGATGATGGAATCACGGATATGTAGCTCGTGTAGTGACCAATTCAGTGTAATACTAGCAGAATCATTCACAGGGCACACACCCACACAGGACAAAGGTCACAGTCATTGCCAGACACAAGCTGACATCCTTGCTACAAATAGGGAAAAGTTAAGTTGCTTTGGTTGTTTGGTGTTTTTTTTTTTGGGGGGGGGGGGGGGGGAATAGATCTATGTACATACCCAGCTGTTTTGACAAGCGTAGGGTGGTGGTATTTCTTTAAAAGTAGTGAATGATACCCTGAAAAATATGGTGACTGAATATTTTGATCTTGGATGATTATATGGTACAATTGTCATTCATTTGAATAAGTCTGTGTCTGTGTTGTGCTTTATTTATATATATATATATATATATATATATATACTATATATGTGTGTGTGTGTGTGTGTGTGCTGACATCTTTAAGTACATTTGGACCATTATGTTCAGGTCTACATTTTATCTGTTAATACTTCTTGGCTATTTTTTATATTTTATATTACATTGTGGGGGTAAACACCCCCCCCCCCCAAAACATGTGTTAAACTGGGAAACATCCAACAATAACGGTTTAGACCATCTCATCGTGTAACTTTGGCTCCTGTGGTATGGTACACAATATTTTTTATATATAGTTTATACCATTTTTGTCTTGATTACATCATTCTATTCTACACAACTCTAGGAGTGATATTGTCTCAGTGTCTCGTGTATAGAGGCGCTACACAGCATACACTAAACCATCTGATTTTTTTTATAACCAATACAATTCTGTACGAGGACACACCAGGCTTGAATATACATGAAGGCTGAAAACTTCTACACTATACTGTCTGAAATAGGGGCTGGACAGTATGGCAAGACAGGCCAGAATTGGCATGAAAGGCTCAGTATTGGCACGAACAGGGCCAGTATGTATCACAATAGGCCAGTATGGCATGACAGGCCAGTATTGCGGTACGGCATGACAGACCAGTATGGCATGACAGGCCGGCTAGTTGATTCCTTTCTGGCCTTGTACCAACAGAAAAGGGGCAGTATGGCTTGACAGGCCAGTTGAAACTGATCTGTTATCCATCGTCAGTGCTGTCAACAAGCCAAACTCTGAATACACGACGTTTCTGGTTTTAAAAAAAAAAAAAAAAGAGGTAGGAGTAAATCATTACTATTGTAAGGAATGTTTTTGTGGTTACATTTGTCTCGCACACAGAGAGGAGAGAGAGAGAGAATTGCCCCATATGAAGGGATATTTCTAAATACTTGGTATTGGCAAAGAATTACTTTAAAAAGACTGAGAGTGCTAACGTGAGAGAGAGAGAGAGATGAGAGAGATATGTGAGAGAGAGAGGAGGGGGGGGGGGGGGGGGGGGGCATGTACATGTCTGTCTGGTGCAATATTATGACTACTGTGTTGTTTTAAGGAAAAAGTTCTGTCACTTAATCGGCCAGATGTTGAAGAGTATTGCACATTTGTTCTGCGCTGATTCCATGTGTGCCGCCATCATAATTAGAATATTGAGAATGAATATATATATATACATCGTGAATTATGATCAAGATTTGTGGTGTGTGTGTGTGTTCAGTGTGTGTGTGTGTGTATGTGGATGCAGGCATGTTCGGTGTTCTCAAACCTGTGTGTGTGCATGTATGTGTGTGTGTGTGCACGCATGCTCAGTGTTGTCTCTACACCAAAACCTGTTTGGGGTTTGCATTCTCTTTCAAGTATTTACTGTTGCAATAGCTACAGCTCATTTTCTCCACCACCTGAAAGTGTTTTGTATGAAGATTAGTCATACAAACAGAATCCGTGATATTTAATTAATGACTTAGGAATTGAAATCTTATCTTGAACAAAAACCCTCGTCAAAGCAGAGGAGAAAAATTTGCCTGATAAGAAAGAGGTGAGAGTTCTTGGTTTTTATAACCGTTTGAGAGAGGATCGTTTTCATCACTGTGTGCTTGAAGGTTGTTTTTTTTTTTTTCTAAAACTGCGTGAAAGATGATCATTATTGTATAAATGAGGATGATTATCACTATCACTCTTAAAAAAAAAAGGGGGGGGGATTGCTATTTCTGTATGTGTGATTGTGGTTGTTTTCATAACAGCGAGAGAGAGAGAGAGATGGCTGAATGACATCACTGTGCAGTTACGGCTTGCACCCCATGGTTACAATACGATATTGCCGTTTTTGTTAACGTAAAGTAGGTTCTTGCAATAGTTGCAGTCTTACCTTAACAAGATGAGCACTGCCATGTTTTCTGAGCTTTACTGTGTCCAAATAGGTCTCGCTTAATTAAGGCAAGTTGTGAATTTTCAAAGTTTGGAAAACAAGTCCTGCTGGTAGCAATGCTTAGAGAGTCTGCTGTAAAAGGATTTGGACAGCGATAGAGTTGATTTAAAGGCCTCTTTCGGTTACAATCTTGTTACAATTGATCCAGTTGATGGGTCAAAGTGACTTACAGGCTGCTGCTACCGAGTTTGATGAAAGTAATCGTGATTGTGAAGTTGATAGCGAAAAATGATGAGATGTCAGATTGTTTGGGTTTTGTTTTTTTTTTGTTTTTTAGTGTAAACGGCAGTAAGAATGCAAAAGAAAACAAAAAAACACCGGGCCCGTTGTGTACATTAATGCAGGAAATTTTAACGTTCGCGGCAAAAAGAATGGTTTAAATATATGTTTAATCTTTGGGGTTTTTTTGTTTAGTAAACAATCCAAAAGAATTTTTTTTTTTCAAAAATTACTTCCCTCAATATAGGGTTTCATAGCCCCTGGGGGTATATTGAAGAATGAATTCATCATTATTGATCTCTCTCATTATTGTTGGTTGAGGCCATGCGGAGTGTAAACAGTAGGGACTGATGGAAAAGAGGCACACAGTAGTGGGGGGGGGTTTTGTTTGTTTTTTAAATTTTAAAAAAAAAAAAAAAATTTTTGGCACACAGTAATGTTAAGGGGGGTTACCCTGCTGTGCTTTGATGGGGGTAGACAATGTTGTGGAAGCAAACAAACCTTTTTTTAAAAAATATTTTTAAAGCATGATGTATAATACTCCAGCCTAGATGGAGACAAAAGGGGTGGGGGGAGTAACAAAAATGTCTATCTATATATATTATATACACACACATATATCATAAAAAGCACTGCCAAAAACATATATCATTAAAAAAAAAACAAAAAAAAATAATACTATATATATATATATATATATATATATTGTTGATAAAAAAAATACATTGTTGAGACCGTAATATATATCGTAAAAGCAAAATTATCAAGAGAATGAATGAAAAACTTCTCTGCAATAAAATCTTCAAAGTTACAAAATGAATGTTTCCAGTTTCTGGTGGTTTGTGTTCCAGATTATTTTTTATTTAAAAAGACATTTGCAGAGTTTTCTCCATCATAATATCAGAGCTTGGAGTAGAGATTTTGAAAGGAAAGTAACGCTGGATTACTTTCCCCATAAGTCACTGAACTGGGTTGCACATGATTGCATGAAAAAGAACTACTTTGACCATTTAGGAATAAGTTTGATCATCATCTTAGCATTGTCTGTTGCTCCTGATTAAAAATTTTGAATGGCCAGTTCCTGTGTCCTGAACCCCACACAAAATGTAAAAGTGAAAATACCAAAGTATCGGTTCTGTAAAAAAATTTTAAAAAATAATAAAAAGGAAAAAAAAAGAAACAAAACAAAAAAATACCCCCCCCCCCCCCACACACACACACAAAATGTAAAAGTCAAAATACCAAAGTATCAGTTCTGTAAAAAATTTAAAAAAACTATAGAAAAAAGGGGGAAAAAAGAAACAAAAACAAAATAAACCCCACCCAATCACGCACAAAATGTAAAAGTGAAAATACCAAAGTATCAGTTCTGCCAACAACAAAAAAAGCCAAGCACACACACACATAAAATGTAAAAGTGAAAATACCAAAGTATCAGTTCTGTAAAATGTTTCTTTTTTTTTTTAAAGAAAAAAAAGGCTTACAGGCAACAGAGATGGGTCGATTCATAACATTCTTTTTCGATGGCTTCAGCCAGCTATCGAAAGAAAGAAAACCCTGACTTTATAAAGCTTTTAACTTATATCAATCTATAATAGATTTTAGCAAAGTTACAAATCATTGTTACCAGTTTAAAAATATTTTTTAAATGACAACTAAAAAATTCTTTTTTTTACAGCCTACCAACACCTGTAAAAACTTATGATGTCTCGGAGACTTTTATGACTGAAACCGTAAGGCAGACAAATGTCATCAAAATGGAAAATGCAACCCCCCCCCAAAAAAAAAACAAAAAAAGATACAAATAAGCTTTCAGATAAACCAATTCATGAATAAAAAATACCTTCACCACCATCAACAGCAAATACACCCCCGCCCCCTAAAAAACAAACCCCAAAAAACCCAACCCCAAACACGACACACACACAAACATCTTGAGACTCTTGAAACATTAACAGTAGTGGCCCAATTTTGAATTTGCTGCTCTAAGAAGTGCTAGATATGTACTTTAAACATCAACAAATGACCTCCCCCCCCCCAGCTGCTCCAAAAAAAGCACAAAAAGACAAGTCAAAACAAAACCCAAACACAAAACCCAAACACAACAAAATCGTGAAAATCTTTTAGCTTTGCAACACTAATAGCCAGTTTTCAATTTGCTGCTCTAAAAAAAAAAAAGTGCTAGTTGTGTAATTGTCAGATTACAAAACACACGGCGCACAAACGCTTAACTCTGTCCCAGTAAGAATAAGAAGATACTTGTTCCACCAAAATGGCGACAACAAAAAAGTGTAACGCAGAACAAATCCATAAAAACGTATACTCCAAAACACTACACAGCAAAATCTATACATGTTTGTAAATATGAGTAATATTCCGTCAAAATCTATACATGTTTGTAAATATGAGTAATATTCCGTAACAATATGTGTATGCATAAATGAGTGGAATGTAGTGTTACTGTTATCCCAAAGATAGAATATGGCTATCTTACTAATGGGGTTATAACTAATCACGTGAACTGAGGAAATAAGATTTTAAAAAATATATTAATAAAAAAAAAATAATAATAATAAGAGCATTTATTTTTTTGGCAGATACCTGTGAGTTTTATTGTTTTTAAAAAAAAATATATCAAAGGTTTTGTATAACAATAGATCTCACCAGACAATCATGAACAAACACCATAGTACAAGAGTATAAAAAATGTTAGCATCTGTGTCATTTTGCATGGATGTTAAATACTTATGTGTGCACAAATATAGGTGTGTGTGTGTGTGTGCGTTTGTGTGTGTGTGGTGCACGCATTTAAGCAAGCAAATATCAAAAAAGAAGAAAAAAAAGTTATGAATAGCTTTGTATAAATAAATGGGAACAGATTCAAGTTGAGTTTGACAAAACATATGTTAAAAAAAAGAAGAAAAATGAAGTATACTTTTTTTAAAAGCTAAAAAAAAAAAAGTTATGTACAAAGGTGCTCTTCAACAATAGACTGGATTAGTCTGCAAAGAAAAAAGAACACTAAAAGGTAAAGGTGTCCCATAACCTATGTGGTCGTTAGGGGAGCGAGGCATCAGAGACCTCAGCTTCTCTAGGGGCCAGCATATTAAGGGCGGTGCCCATCTCCTCTCCCTCACTGCTTTACCTTCCCTGACCCTAAAGAGGACAGGTACCCATTTACATCTGGGTGAACTGGGGGACTGTACTGAAGCCTAGGCATGCAAACGGTCACCCAACCAACTGGTAACCATGCTCAATGCTGCTTAACCTTACCTTAGGCAAAGCAAGTGCTCTGATCACTGAGCTAACCCGTCCCCGCAAAACATAAAATGTATGAGTTAGTGCAGTATGGTTCTATGCATGCATAAGCTCAGTGTGTGTGTGTGTGTGTGTGTGTGAATTTGTGAAGAATACAACATATGCATATGTATACATCAGTTTTACACTGTGTGTGCGCACACGTATATGAGTATGTGTGAGTTTACATGCATGCATGTGCACGCACCGCACACACACAGTGATATTTCACTTCTCCCTTAACCTCTTAAAGACTCGCTGGGGCACTGCACTGGATTTTTCAGATGAGGCGTCTTAGGCAAAGTTGAACCTTGCAGAGCATTGAAGATGTTCTGCATGTATTTACACACAGAGCCTCGGTCTATAGTCTTCTCCAGGCAAAAAAATTTTTTTTAACCCAACAACCCCCCTGCCCCAATTCTGAACAGACATTGCAGTGTAGAATTGAACCTGCACCGTCGATAATTGTCACATCACGGATTCCATGCTCTAACCACAAAGTTCTCTTGCTTGTGTGAACATAAACGGTAAAGGTGTTCTCATAACCTATGTGGTTGTTGGGGAGCTAGGCATCACAGACCTCAGCTTCTCTAGGGGCCAGCATGTTAAGGGCAGCGCCCATCTCCTCTCCCTCACTGCTTTACCCTCCCTGTCCCTAAAGAGGGACAGTACCTATTTACAGCTGGAGAGCTGTACTGAATTGTGTGCACATAAAATCCAACAAGAAAAAACTAAATACTAAATGGCCTAAAAAAAAAAAAAAAAAAAGGAAGATATTTTAACATAAAAATCAGTTCATGAAGATGCTATACTGTAGACTTTTTTTTTTATAATGAGATTGTGAAGGCGATTTAAAAAATATTCTGATGACAAAGCAGTTCCATTAAAACAACACTGGAAACCAGAACCATAACACGACAAAACAACAACAAAAAACCCAACAACAAAAAGATGCTAATAGTATGTACAGTGTGATGTGATATTGTGTGTGTGTGTGTGTGTGCGCATATATAATATATATATCATGTGTGTGTGTGGAGGGGTGTGTGTGTGGTGCATATATATGAGAAATACAAATTGTAGAGCATTAAACACAAATAAATCAACATAAAAAATAAAACAAAAAATTATCAGTATGTCTTAAAAAATCGTAATCAACCAATACACTAATGCTATAAAACTAGTCGCAGCTCCCTTAATTAAAATAAGAATTGAGTATGTACTATCATGGGTAATAGATAAATTTATATTTAAAGTGCATCTATACACAAGTAAAAGAAACAACAAAACTATATCAACAATGTTAAAGAGAAAAACAGACAAGTGGATGCTTGAATACAAAAGAAATGGATATATGAAAAAAAAGTTTTTCAAACTGATGACACACTAGCAATACACCGAACAAGTGTGTGCACCAATAAAGCGCGTGTGTGGATTGACTTGTATCATAAACAAATATGAGAATAAATCTTTTAAAAAAATATCTTGATTATGATAAATGAATCAATTCATGCATTGAAGATAAACAGCACAAGTGCTATGAAAAGTGCAACATCCTTACCACAAATAATAACAGTAGCATCAAATATCCACGAAATTAAATGACATTACAAACAGTAGTTCATTAACACACGGATTGGAAACTATATCTTCAATAACGCAAGTCATAGGTCACCATTCCTATATTGTGTTTCAATTGGTAAACTAGATTCCAGTCAAAAATTCAGATTAAACAAAGAACACGACCATATAACAAAGGGGAATGATTCCCTTTTCATACTACTCGCAGGACACATATCACAAAACTTCAAGCAATTAAATATTAAAATGAAATACATATCTTTAGGAAAAAAAAAAAAAAGCAACAAAAAAGAAACTTCAGTCATATTTGAATACTTGTAAAGTAACTACCAAGATGGCCCTGCCCCATCAGTTTGCCTCCATTTAACATAACGCAAAGAAAAGCTCACAGAACACTTTCAGTACACGAAGACTTGGCACAGCTTTAACTAACAATCCGATCCAATCCAACTGTTTACAGCCTCCTTAACAGGCTACCAAACCAGAAACCATTCAAGAATATCAATGAAATCCTGAACTTGTGACAAACCTTAGGCAAACACAGAAAAAGCTCTGTACTCCTTTATCTTCACAGCATTTTTGCTTTGGTGTTAGAAGCTAAATGTCGGAATGTCCACAATCGGAATAGTGGTACCTGGAAGTACATAGCACACATTTTATCACATGTTAAGCCCCCCCCCCCCCCCTCCCCCTTTTTTTTTTTTTAAAATCTCTACCCCAGTTCATAAAAACAAAAGATTAACAAGACTTGTCCAGTTTATAAACTTAACAAGTCATCTCCAAAACTTGTCCATTTTAAAAACTTAACAAGTATTTCACAATATGTTCAATAATTTCAACAAGAAGCACAAAAGCACTACTACACTACACACTACACAGTCAATAACTTTTTTTTTTTTAAGTGTTAAAGGACCTCTACATGAAAAGTTCAAGAAACTTTGAAAGTGTTATTTCCATTTATAGCCCTAGTGACCACAAAAGCCATGACAAATCTCTGACATAGAAAACACAACTGGACCTTGTTCTCTCTGCACTGACGAATGAAGAAAAGAACATTGAATTTACATAATACATCGTTACTGATGACTATTTTGGAAACAATTTCACAAAAGCACAATTCAGAAACTCCCACAGTAATGGGCAGCACTATATACAGCTCAGTATCTTGCGTTGTTAAAATGAAAAAAAAGGTTGTGACGAGAAGTATCTACAATAAAAGCACACACAACAAAATACATCTGAAATTAAATCAATCTCATGAAACAAACGGCAATATTGTACAATCATACAATCATTTCATTTCCTTCAGAGCAGAATAATACAAGTTGTTTTTTATCAATCCCTAAAACGGTCACATGCACAAAATCTCACCATTGATGAACCTCGAGCTCTAGCTAAGAAGCACAACAAAACAATCATCTATCACAATACAAACACAAAGTTCAAAAATTCAAAAGAGCACTCGACATCCAATCCAATCTTGTTGTTTACAGCCCCGCCGACCACTGAGGCCATATCAGGGTTGTCAGCTCATAAAAGTTAAAATCACAGATTAAACGTGTGAGACTACAGGCTATTAATAAGTAGCCTTCACTGTAAATGAAACATGATCCAAACCTCCATTCAACGCGTTTTTCAATACATCAAAACATCCATTTTAATTAAAGGCCTGTAACTGGCACAAAACTCTTCTCTTACAAATGTCTGTCAACTTACCTCCACCCTATCCCTATTTTAGAGGAACATCCCCAAGACGGAATACAGCTACCTTGATGGTGGGTACGAACAGTTGCATAGCAAAATCTAGCCATTGGTGAACCTCAGAGCCAACTAACATGATGATTAACATATAATTTACATACAGTTACAAACAGTTTCTACAAAAAATGGTGACTTTCGATCAAAACGGTGATTTACATACAAGTTTATCAATACTTTCAACTGAAACAGTTGACTTTCAACAAAATAGTGATTCACGATTGTGCAAGTGAGAGATGAGCAGTTTCGAGTAAATTGGTCATTTTCAACTAAAACAGTGATTTGTGTACAATTAACACAAAAGTAGTTTTGTGTAAAACAACTTTCAACTGTAATAGTGATTCTTCCTGCAACTGATATAAGTATTTCAGAATAGCATGGTGAATTTCATCTAAAATCATGATTCATGTATAACTTACAGAAGTCTTACACAAAAGCAGTTTTGACTGAAATGACATCTTTCAACTGAAATGGTGATTCCTGTACAGGTGTTACATCTATATGCAGTTTTAACTGACATTGTAGTTCATGTGCAGGTTATGATGATAATAACAATATTGATGATGAACATTTCTTGAGCGCTTTCCTTTCCCCTTACAGAGGAAGCACAAAGCACTTTACATTATTTAAAAAAAGTATATAGCATTACATTCAAATACATAATAAATCTATAATACATATATACTACATTGAAATAGATAAAGCAAGATCTTCAGCAATGTACATAAACATCACTTCCAGAAGGAAAAAAAAACCAGGCACAAATATATATACATACCACATAAATAATACATACCTATATACACACACATGCACACACGCATATGCACACAAAAAAAGATTTTAGTAGATCAGTACTTTAATATAAAAAGGCTGGTTGGGTACTATAATACAAGTAGTTTAAACTAAAATTCTGATAAACATAATTTACAAACGAGTTATTTGAACTAAACTTACTGATATCCAACTAAGATACAAATTATTTCAATTACAATTTAACAGAAGTTATTTCAACTAAAATGATGATTTATGTCACATTTTAACAGAAGTTATTTCAACTAAACTGATGACTCTTGTCCAATTTACATACAAGTTATTTCTACACGAGTTATTTAGTATACAAGCTAATCTAACTAAAATGATGACTCTGGTTCATTTAATATACAAAGTAACAAGTATTTGAACTAAAATGATGACTTCGGTCCATTTAACATACAAGCTATTTGAACTAAAATGATGACTCGTGCAATTTACGTACAAGTTATTTGAACTAAAATGATGACTAATATCCAATTAAACATACAAGTTATTTCAAGAACAATAATGACTAATATCCAATTTACATAAAAGTTATTTCAACTTAGATAATGATCAATATTCAAATAACATACAAGTTCTTTCAAATGAACTGATAAAACCATGTCCAATTTCAATACACGATATTTACACACAGGGTGTTCTCACTAAAATGATGATTCATATCAAATTTACATAAAGCTATTCTAACTAAACTGATGATTCATATCAAATTTACATCAAACTATTTTAACTAAACTGTTGATTCATATCAAATTTACATCAAGCTTAAATTTTAACTAAAATGATAATTCATGTCAAATTTACTTACAAGCTATTTTTTCTTAAATGATGATTCCTGTCAAATTTACATACAAGCTATTTTATCTTAAATGATGATTCCTGTCAAATTTACTTACAAGCTATTTTATCTTAAATGATGATTCCTGTCAAATTTGCATACAAGCTATTTTATCTTAAATGATGATTCATGTCAAATTTACAACAAGCAAATGATGATTCCTGTCAAATTTACATACAAGCTATTTTATCTTAAATGATGATTCATGTCAAATTTATATACAAGTCATTTTAACGAAAATGATAATTCACATCTGATCTATATACAAATAGCTTCAGCTAAACAACAACAACAAAATAAAATAAAAATTTAATAAATAATCTTTTTAAAAAGATTCAACTAAACAGGTGCTTTATGTACTATTTAAAAACATAAGTATTTTTTAACTAAAATGATGAATTATGTCCAATTTACATACAAACATTTAGAACTAAAATATTATCGTTGTACAATTCATATACGAGTAGTTTCAACTTAACAGATGACTCGTGCTAAATTTGTATTCATACACAGCATATCAGACTCTTGTAAGAAAAAAAAAAAAAAGACTCTTGTAAGATAGTTGACAAGGTACACATTTTATCTATAGAGTTTAAAACAAACACCAAAACAAAAAAACATAACAGCAAAACAGTGACAACACACACACACACACACACATATCACCATTACCAACACCAACATAATCATCATCACTACTATTAAAAAACAACAAACAAACAAAAAAACTAATTGAATAAGAGCAGAGAAATATCATGAAAAAATGATGGCAAAGAAAATTGGGTTTTTGGTTTAATGACTGTGTAGGCTTGTGAATATTCAGTGACTGTGTAGGATTGTGAATACCTGTACCTTACGTTCAGTCATTAAACATCTCAATGGGGAAAAAAAAAAGGTACATTTCAGACATGATGAATTATATGTAAAAGAAAAGCCTCTCTTTTTTCTCTTCTCCCTTATCTCCCTGAGGAGTCATAGGGGCATTGCTCTGAATTTTTCAGGCCGTGTCTCGGGCAAATTGAGCCCAGCGGAGCCCATCCCTCTCCAGGTACAGGGTGCATGCTGGGTATGTTTGTTTCCAAAGACATGAAAGTGGAGGAGAAAGATACAATTTCGATCCACAACAAACCATAAACCAGTACAACCACACACAAAATTGAAGCATGAAATTTTACACTTTGTAAACATGGAAAATTTAACTTTCAGACCGGCTATGTACATATCATTACAAAGGAAAGTGATGCGACGTGATTTGACGTGTGTTTTACATATTTTCGATTATATAGACATAGCATCCAAACAATGGCAAACATGACTCAATACCCCCCCCCCCCCCCCCCCAGCCCCGTCAAATAAAGCATAAACTCTACCACCAGTATGTTAAAACAGAAAAAAATAGTGTATTTTGTGCAGACATCAGTTCCTGTGAACATTAAAAAATATATATATATATAATAAAAAAAAAATAATTTTTAAATATATATATACATATATATAAGTTCAAGTAAAAAAACAACACCTTTTTCCCACAGTGGCACCTGTGAGGCCCTGTAAGGGATTTGGTTCAGAATATCACTCAGCTCCCTTGACTTCCTGTGCCCTGCACTGTGCCTCGGCTAGTAACAGAATCGATACACACAAAGGCGCGTCAGGTGTTTCTTTTACACTTCAAATCATGTTCAAATATTTCAAGAATTAAACAACGTCAAAGATTGATTGAAATGATGGCAGCATTTTTGACTACTGAACACTTACAAGATGAGCAAATGATGAGGACCAGCAGTAATCACAGTCTGTATACACATACATATAAACCAACATAAAGATCGGGTAAAACCAAAAGTTTGTAAAAAAAAAAAAAGACTTTTCATATGACTAAAGAACTGACAAAAATGAGACACATTACTGATGTGATTATAGAATGTTTAAAAAAAAAGAAAAATCACAGTGAATTGCGTACAAATGCTAGCACAGTCAATGACAAAATTTGTACACACACACACACACACAAAAGTGCAAGACTTGTTATGTATATAACCATGAATAAATATTCCTAAAAAAAAAAGAAGAAAGAAAGAAGCCAGTTCTGCTTTATACATTTTAGTATTCGGGTAAAATGATGTAGTGCACTTGAGCATGTGCGATCACTTTCAGTATAAAATGGCAAAAAAATACACAAATTTTACTTGTAAAAAGACTAAATAAAATGACTGAAAAATCGAAAGAAATGGCAAAAAAAAAGGATGAAAAAACACAAAATCTTGAGAAAAAAAATCCCAGCGATGCAAATACTATGACGGTACAGATCAAGTGCCAAACATGATAGCAAAATGTTGTGAAGACTGTAGTCTTCTCATATCACAGATAGAAATAAAAAAGATGAAAATCAAAAAGTACCGTGGTCAAAAGTACAGCAGGACGCAAAACTTAACCACAACTATATATTCTATAAGTATATATATATATAAAAAATCGCAAGAGGCTGGCAAGATCATCACCACGTTATTGGAAAACATTCAAAATGTGACATATAGTTACTAACACACACACACCAGTTCCTCAGCTAAAACTCATGAGATTCACCAATGATGAAATTTTGCATATGCATCCATTTTTTCCATCATCAAAGTAGCCACACTCTAGCTTCAGGGAGGCTATACAGCTTGACAGACGCGGTACCCGAGTTGTTAAAACGTTTGAGTTCAATCCCACGGGTCATGAAGCCCTGGGTTCGAATCTCAGCAGCGTCTGGTGGATTAAGGGTCAGGATTTTTCCAATCTCCCAAGTGCAGACCTGTCAGTGCCTTAATTCCCTTCATGTATATAAATACACATGCAGAGGATCAAATATGCACGTGAAAGGTCCTGTCACTCATGTCAGCATGCAGTGGGAAACACATTCCCAGCATACACCCTGAAGTCTGCAGAATCTTCACAATGTTGAAGGCAGTGGAAAAAGAAAAGAAGACGTGTGTGCCAAAACAAACACAAGCTTTGCAATGACGTTTGTTTCATTTTCTGTTCCTTACGCACTTCATGCCATTTGTGTATCCGTGAATCATGGCCCGCTATACATAATTCAAACAGAGATTTTAGCAGGAGAGTCACTGATAAAAAGTGTACATCGTTTTGACTGGGGGAGAAAAAAAAAAAGGTTTCATTTACGCAAGAATGAATCAACGGCATGGTATACATAATGAAACTTGATACTTCTACCAAAATACAAGAGTTACCAATAAAAAGGTGAACAGCATTTTCATTTAAAATAAAATAAAAAAAGATTTTGTTTATGCTCCAATGAATCCCAGTGCAGCATATATAATTAAACAAATAGTCAAGCCAAGTACAAAAGTCAGTTAACAAAAAAAAAAAATGTGTAAAACATTTTGATCTGAACAAACCACAAAAAACGATTCAAGAACTTTCAACACATTGTAAAAATACAACCCCCCCCCCCCCAAAAAAAAAAAAAAAAAAAAAGGCATGAAAAAATTACAATCACACAGAACCAAATATATAACAAAACAATATGGTATTCAAAAAACAAGTAAATCAAAGCTCTCCATTCTGAACAGGAATGTAGCAAAAGAAAACCGGAAAGGGAGTAAGAGGAACAAGTTTTCACAAAAAGTGGATGGGAAAAAAAAAGAAGAAGCAAAAATCAGACCACAAGAAAAGTCCACCACTCTGAGTAACAGCGCATTCAGATCCAGGTGCTTCCCTGGGGTTCACTTCAAGGTGGCGGGGGCAAGGCCCTGATGGATGGATCTGTCCAAAAAAAAGAAAGAAAAAATTAATGCACCACTTGTTTTCTTAACGACACGATGACAAAGGGGGAAAAAAAAGATCTCTACTTACTCTCTAACCTTAAGAAAATACAGTTTCGTTCATTTGTTCTTTTTTTTTTTTTTTTTAATCTTCTATAACCTTAAGAAAATGCAGTTTCGTTCATTAATTCAGATTTTTTTTTAAAATGTCTTTTCACAAGTATTTCTGATACGATACGATTTAATAAAATATGAAAAAAAAAATTGATAAAATGATGAGTAAGGTAAAAGGTAAAGGTGTCCCATAACCTGTGTGGTTGTAGGGGAGCGAGGCATCAGAGACCTCAGCTTCTCTAGGGGCCAGCATGTTGAGGGCGGCGCCCATCTCCTCTCCCTCACTGCTTTACCTTACCTGACCCTAAAGAGGGCAGGTACCCATTTACATCTGGATGAACTGTACTGTAGCCAAGGCACGCAAACGGTCACCCATCCAATTAGCAACCACGCTTGATGCTGCTTAACATTGGCTTGGGGAAAGCGAGCGCTCTGACCACTGAGCTATCCCGTCCCCCTACACCCACATTACAAGATATATAATTTCCTTCATGTTCATGTACATACACATATGCAGATAATCAGATATGCATGTCAAAGATCTCATAATTCATGTCAGTGTTTGGTGGGTTACGGGCACACAAACATACCCAGCATATATCCCCAAAGTCGGGAATATGACTACCTTCCTGTTGGGCAAAAACAGTTGCATACACAAAATCTCACCATTGGTAAACCTCGGAGCTCTAGCTGAGGAATGAAAAACAAAATTAACATGAAAAATTATCAGACATTAGCTGATTCACTTTAGTTTCTAAAAACTATGCTGAGTTAAGTTCTGGGGTTTTCCAGGATGTGTGTGCATTCTGTATGTGTGTTGATGTTACAATTGCTAACTGTTTGGGGAGTGTTTCCCCCGTGGGACTCCCGGGGAATGCTTGCAAAGCGAGCATTACAAGAATAGGGTCCCTGCCCGCCAGCCAGGCATGTCGTAAGAGGCGACTAAGGTGGCCCCACTCCCCCAGGTAGGGGGTTGGACACAGGGCTAACAACCCTGTTCTGTAAAAAAAAAAAGTTTGTTACAGAAACAGCAACAAAGAAATTCAACACTACTGGGTCGACAGGCTTCCAGAGTCATCAAAAGATACTCGTATGAATGGCAGTGGTGAAAGCCGAGAGGAAGCCACTGACAGGAAGATGGAAGTCTTGAGCGCCAAAACCAAGACCAGAATAGGATTCTGGAATGTTAGAAACAGAGCTGAAGACCCTCCAACACTCCTGGGGAACCATTCAGAAACTGGCCCAAGACAGGCAGGGGTGGAGAACCTTTGTTGCTGCCCTACATGCCAAGAAGGCATAAAAAGGCTTTGGATGGATGGATGGATGGATGGATGGGGAGTGTTTAGTATGTGTATGGCCAAATGTGTGTGGGAATCTGCATACCATTTTCAATGGGTATTTTCATGAATTCCAGTAGTTTTTTGTGGGTTTTTTTTTTTGAAAGAAATAAACTATAGCAATTTTTCTTACACATTATATATACTATGATCACATATTTACAGCCAAGATAACAAACACATATCGACAATCATGCAGTTATGAACAATGATGCGGTTATGAATATCAATAATAATAAAGGATAAAAATAATATGACATTTCGACAACACTCTATCTTGTGAAAACAAATCAAAGTGCTTGCATTCAACCTTTTTTTTTACACAAGCAACCAATCACAAATAGTTTAAACGGATTTATATTTACATACACACATACCATCTAGAAATAAAATTTTGACTTTGACACACAGAAATGCACCACACACACACACACACACACACACACACACACACACACACACACACACACACACACAAACACCACACCACACCAATGCACACACACACATACACACACCCCAATGCACGCACACACACACACATACACACACCCCAATGCACAACACGCACACACACACACACACACACACCACACACACACACAAAGGTAATACACTTTGGTGGGGTGAATGAGGATTTCAGTTGTTGAGGGTAGGAACAGATTATAAGATGAAACAACAAACAACAGGTGAGGATCTTGGGTTAGAAATGAGTGTGTCTTGAGACTGGTTTCAAAGGGAAGGTCATTCCAGATCAATGGATCAGAAAAAAAAGAGGAAGAGCAACAGCTAATGGTGTATTGTTTGAATCTGGGTATTGTAAGCACAGGGTATCACAACAATGAACGCTTACCTTCATGCAAATGCAGACATAAAGCGAAAGCCATGCAGCAACAACCACTGATACAACTATGAATATTCACAGCCTCACACACAGTCACTGAACACCCAGAACCCTAGGCATCATCACTGAGTATTCACAATCCTACACATTGTCACTGAATATTCACAATCCTACACATAGTCACTGAATATTCACAATCCTACACATTGTCACTGAATATTCACAATCTACACATTGTCACTGAATATCACAATCCTACATATCGTCACTGAATATTCACAATCTACACATTGTCACTGAATATTCACAATCCTACATATCGTCACTGAATATTCACAACCCTACACATTGTCACTGAATATTCACAATCCTACACAGTCACTAAATATTCACAATCCTACACATAGTCACTGAGTATTCACAATCCTACACAGTCACTGAATATTCACAATCCTACACAGTCACTGAGTATTCACAACCCTACACAGTCACTGAATATTCACAAGCCTACACAGTCACTGAATATTCACAATCCTACACATTGTCACTGAATATTCACAATCCTACACACATCACTGAATATTCACAATACTACCTATAGTCACTGCATATTCACAATCCTACAGTCACTGAATATTCACAATCCTACATATCGTCACTGAATATTCACAATCCTACACATAGTCACTGAATATTCACAATCCTACATATCATCACTGGATATTCACAAACCTACACAGTCACTGAATATTCACAATCCTAAATAGTCACTGAATATTCACAAGCCTACACAGTCACTGAATATTCACAATCCTACATATCGTCACTAAATATTCACAATCCTACATAGTCACTGAATATTCACAATCCTACACATAGTCACTGAATATTCACAATCCTACACATAGTCACTGAATATTCACAAACCTACACAGTCACTGAATATTCACAATCCTACATAGTCACTGAATATTCACAATCCTACACACAGTCACTGAATATTCACAATCCTAGTCACTAAATATTCAGAATCCTACATAGTCACTGAATATTCACAATCCTACATATAGTCACTGAATATTCACAATCCTACACATAGTCACTGAATATTCACAATCCTACACATAGTCACTGAATATTCACAATCCTACACATAGTCACTGAATATTCACAATCCTACACATAGTCACTGAATATTCACAATCCTACACAGTCACTGAGTATTCACAGCCTTGCACACAGTCATGGTAGAGATGGTCAAAAGGCATGGGACAGTTTTGTCATTTTTCTTGTTTTTGTTTGAGTTGTTCTCTCCCCCCCCCCCCCCCCCCCCCCAAACTGGAGAAATTTTAATGCATGCAGACATGGAGGATAGGATAACTCAGCGGTCAAGAGTGCTTGCTTTCCCCCAGCCAATATTAAGCAGCACTGAGCGTGGTTACCAAGTGAATGGGTGACCATTTTTTGCGCCTTGGCTTCGGGACAGTTCACCCAGTGGTAAATGGATACCTGCCCTCTTTAGGGACAAGGAAGGTAACCCTCTTAGTCCCGATCCGGGATTTGCCGGGATTGAATAATGACCCCCCCTAAGTCCTGATCCGGGATTTGCCAGGATTTACACAACAGTAGATATCCATCACACTGTGACCGTCACTAATTGCTACCACATGTTAAACCTCTATCAGGCTAGAAGGAGAAACCCTGTAGAGTGTCTGGAAGTAATTATAGCCGCTGGTATGTACTCAGAAGGAGGAAAAGGCCAGTGAGCATGTGTGCCTGACCTGATTTCGTGATGGAGCGCGAAATCTAGGGGCAGTTTTTGTTCAGAGAGTCCGAATGCAAGAGGGTTAATGGTGGGGGGAAAACAGTCGCATATATAAAATCTCTCCATTGGTGAACCTTGGAGGTCCAGCTGTAGAACAACAACAACAACAACAACAACAACAACAAAAAAAGGACTATAAACCAAAGCCCCATGTGCAAATGTGAACATTTTGCACACACATTAAAAACCTGTTCCAACTTTCGGAAGAGTAAGCCACTTCATGCCTGTAGGAATGGATGGATGACAGCACTTTTTCAAAGACGCATGCGCGCATGTGTCATGTTAAGACATGACCCTAGAAATCGCAACGCGGCGACCTTAATGGCGGGGCAAACAAGTCGCAGTCCATTTAATCTCACCATTGCTGTGAACCTCGGACCTGTAGCACAGCAACAGATTAAAGAATTTTTTTTTTTAAAACAGCAAAAAACAAGAAGCACACAGCTGTCAGTCAGTTTCCCCCACTTTCAGCTCCTCTCAGCTGCTAATTATTCCATCCCATTCCAACCCAGTTGGGGCCAGCTGGTGCTATTTATAGCAGGAGCTGACCACACTTGGACTAGGCAAAAGGAAAGGGCGCGCTAGATATAGCACTCTTGACTGAGTGATGTTGGATTTTAATTATTTATTTTATTTATTTATCTATTTTTATTTATTAAGTCTTTTATATCGAGGATAACGGAATAAGCAATCATATGCTTTTTTTACATCCAGTCCCCGCGTGTATGCCTTTTTGTAAATGTCATCCGTTCCCACTGGCACACAATGGCCTACTCTTACAAAAAGCGGAACAGGATTCAACGTGTGCGCAAGATGTTCTGCGCGCATTGGCACACGGAACCTCAGGTTTTTAGTCTCATCTGAAAGACTTGGGATTTGTGCACTGTGAACACATTACATCAAACAAAGCAGCACACACACACACACAATCACACACACACACACACACACCACACACACACACACACACACACACACACACACACACAACACACACACACACACACAGCCACAATACAGTCAGAGCCACGCGGTTACTGCACACTTTACACACACACACACACACACACACACACACACACACACACACACACACACACACACACACACACACACAAGCAAGCAAGCAAGCAAAGTTTTGCAAGGCATTACGAACCAAGCCGGGGGACTTTAGGCGGAGGAGCCCCACGCAGCTGACCTGCCACAGAACTGGACGCCACAGACCGTCTGCTGCCAGACTCGATACATCCGCGACTGCCGCTGGCAATGGCTGACTGGCGCACCCTGGGTGGCGATGGAGGTCGGGGTGGGGGTGGGGGTGGGGAGGGTTCACGTGGAGGGGGTCGGTACGTGTCGAACTGAATTTTCAGAAACGGAACAAGTTCGCTTGTCAGAAAAGAAATGTTTGAACCACGAGAACTGACATTCTTTAATTAATCGAAATTATTTTTTTTAACACGTTGACAAAAGGACCGATTTCAAAGAGCAGTTTCGATAATGAAAAAAAAAAAAAAGGGTGGTGGTTGGTGGGGGGGGGGGGGGGGGGGCATTCCTTTTTGTTATGTAACACAATGTGGTGGTTGGTTGGTTGTTTTTTTTTTTTTCCCTAACGTCTTGATTTTAGTTGGTGTACTGAGAACTTGAATACAACAAATTGAATTAAATCATATATGTAGAAATAACAAATTTAAATCGTAATAAATAGCCTTTGTGTGGTCATGATAAATAGTTTTTTCACCGGACATAATCTTTTGAAAATGGTATGTTCAAAGCATGCTTTTGGTTCTTTTTTGGGGTTCTTTAGCTAGAGCCCTGAAGTTCACCAGTGGTGAGATTTTTGTGTATGCCACCATTTTTTCCCACCATTAATTAAGGAAGCCACATTCCAAGTTTGGAGACAAATCATGCAATACAAGGAGCCATATTGTCCAGTACACGTTCACCTTCGGATGCAGAGACACAAACATACAATTATGTAGAAAATAAACATTTAAAATGTTGAAGAAAATTTGTTTCAAACAAAGAGAAAACCAGTTCGTGAACTAGTTTGGCATGAAACTTAAGTATTGAATGAAGGATTATCGCAAAGCTTTGCCTGCATCACCAAAGTAAGCAACAGTTAACACAAACATATCCCTTAACATCCCTCCTCCCTCAACATCAGTATAACACCCATGTCTCACACGCGCACACACACACACACATACCACACACACACACACACACACACACACACATCACACACAAACATGTCACACACGCACGCATGCACACACACACACACACATCACACACACATCTCACACACACACACACACATACACACACACACACACACACACACACACACACACACACACACACACACACACACACGTCACACACACACACACACACAGAGAAAAATAAGAATTTTCATACTACCATTCTCAGAAACAAAGTGAATATGACTTACTTGACTTATGCCTGTGAGTTCCCTCGGAAACAAAGGGCCAAAAAATGTGACTACACTTTATACCACTGTAGATAAACTGCCCTGGGAGATGTGATAAGTTAAAAGTTAAAGTCTGTCCCGAGCCTAAGGCTCATCAGGCCGGTGCTTATCCCGGTTTCTGTGGCGTTAAGCGACTGAGAGTCACAGACTCCCCCCTGGATAGGACGCCAGTCTATCGCAGGGTTAACCCCCAACACAAGGTTGGTACCCCTTTTACACCTGGGTGGGGTGAGAAAATAGCCGTAAAGTGCCTTTTCCAAGGGCACAACGCCATAGCGGAATAGCTGGGATCGAACCCGCAAACTTTAGATTACGAGTACAACGCCCTAACCACTAGACTACAGCGGCGGCTTACGGAGATGTGATAGCTTAGTGGTTAGAGCATGGCACTGGCAATTAGACAGCCTGGGTTTGAGCCCACCACCAGGACACCCACTGAATCTTATTTCATGTAATTAATTAATTAATACATGGAATTTGTATAGCGCTATCTCTTGTAAAGACAAATCAAAGCGCTTGCATTTGACCTACAGAGCCACAGATCATGCTGCCACCAGGCGCAAAGATCCCCAACTCCAACTCCCTGATTTTTCTTCAGGATGGTGTCTAAACACGACACCTGTGTGCATGCTGGTTTGTTATAATTTTGTCATCTGCTCCTACCGGCACATGATGGCCTACTCTTCCGAAAGGTGGAACGGGGTTTTAACGTGTGCGCAAGATGTTCTGCGTGCATTCGCACACGGGGCCTCGGTTTCGAGTCTCATCCGAATGACTTTGACATTCAGTTCGATTTTTTCGTCAAACTGGGAAGAAAGGGCGAGGCTGGGTTCGAACCCAGAAACTCACGATTTACATATTGGCAGGCGAACGTCTTAACCATTCTGCCACCGTCCCTCCTCCTTTGTACTCCTTGGGGGGGGGGGGGGTTGTCTTGTAATAAAATCCTGAATCTTGAAGGGGAGTTTCCCTGGGGTTAACATCAGTACTGACTCCACACACCCTTGAAAGTCCTTTCTTTTTTTTTTTTCTTTTTTTTTTAACGCACTTGAGTCTTTTGGATGAGACTATAAACCAAGTGTCCTATATGGTGGTAATGCATACAGGACAAATAGCACGCACATTAAAACTTGTTCTGCCTTTCAGGAACATTCATGCAATTAAGGACTGGATGACAAAATTAAAAAAAAAAAAAACACATGCGCATCAGTGTCATTTTTTGACATCATTCCCAAAGTCAGAATGTTAAAAAAAAAAAAAAAGTTAAAGTCTGTCCCGAGCCTAAGGCTCATCAGGCCGGTGCCTATCCCGGTTTCTGTGGCGTTAAGCGACTGAGTCATAGACTCCCCCCTGGATAGGACGCCAGTCTATCGCAGGGTTAACCCCCAACACAAGGTTGGTACCCCTTTTACACCTGGGTGGGGTGAGAAAATAGCCGTAAAGTGCCTTTTCCAAGGGCACAACGCCATAGCCGAAAGCTGGGATCGAACCCGCAACCTTTAGATTACGAGTCCAACGCCCTAACCACTAGACTACAGCGGCGGCTAAGTCAGAATGTAGAGCTACCTTAATGGTGGACAAATGGTCACATACACAAAATCTCACCATTGGTCAATCCGGGAGCTCTGACCAAGGAACAAATTAACAACAAAAATATATAATTATTTATATATATATATATATATATATATATATATATATATATATATATATATATATATATATATATATAAGCTGCTGTAGCCTAGTGGTTAGGGCGTTGGACTCGTAATCTAAAGGTTGCGGGTTCGATCCCAGCTTTCGGCTATGGCGTTGTGCCCTTGGAAAAGGCACTTTACGGCTATTTTCTCACCCCACCCAGGTGTAAAAGGGGTACCAACCTTGTGTTGGGGGTTAACCCTGCGATAGACTGGCGTCCTATCCAGGGGGGAGTCTATGACTCTCAGTCGCTTAACGCCACAGAAACCGGGATAAGCACCGGCCTGATGAGCCTTAGGCTCGGGACAGACTTCAACTATATATTATATATATATATATATATATATATATATATATATATATATATATATATATACATACATACATACACACATACATATACACATATCTCACCAACTGCTGGCATCTTGTGACAACCTCTTGCGCCAAACTGCAAGCTTGATCAGCCTTGCCCCGGCAGTAAACGTCAGATGGAATCTTCGGAAAAACGTGTAAGTCAGGGTACCGCATGCGCGTATGTTCACCGACTACCCCCTCCAGTGTGGCAGTAGCAGTGCTGATCTCAGTGTCTAACACACAAGCGGCGAGGGAGCGGATGTCGTGACTGAACTTGAGCACGTTCCGGGCATCACGCTGGTACAGCAGCCCCTTCAGTGCCTTTTCTGTTGCCTGACAGACAGATCACATAGAATGGGGTTAATCTGGTGTCTCCTCTGAAGTCGGAGTATGGCTGCCTATATGGCGAGGAGGTACTTGAAAATAGTCACACACACAAACTTCTCATTCAGTGTGTGCAATTTCAATCTCACAGTGATTCCCAGGTGGGATGAGTGAGTCAGAGTACTGCACATTCTGGGTGACCTCCCCCCCCCCCCCCCAGAGTGTTAAGCTGGGGAACAACAACAACAACAACATAGAATGGGATTAATCTGGTGTCAGGATGCCCACATGTTCGATAAAATGTGGGTCAATATATTCGTAAGATACAAGCGCAAGCGCACACACAGACATATATTAATGATGAAATGTGCAATACATATACACAAGTGCACAAACACAAACATCTGATAACATCTAATATATATATATATATATATATATATATATATATTACACACACACACACACACATATATATATATATATATATATATATACATAGTCAGGTGGGTGGGCATAGGTGGTTCTCGCAAGCGGGGGGGCATCATGCTTGGCTCGCACAGGCGAGTTCCTGGCTGGCCCGTCCTGGGAGCCATTGCGCCCTCCTCTACTGGTAAAATGTAGCCCAGTACTACCTGTCGCATTCGGGCAGATGGGACTCGTTAGCCTGTAAGGCAACTCACCTAGGAGAAGGAAAACTCTGACCCCAAACGTCCACTGCCTTGTGGATTGCCCATTGGGGAGAAAGGCTTTGGGAGTAAGCCCTGAGGAAAAATCCGGAGATGGAGTCCCGAAGGCGGTCCGCTTCTGACTTCAGTAACGTTCCGGCAACTCCTGCGACACTGCTGGTGCCAAACTGTATCAGCATCTGCTGTTCCTTTGGATCCATCATCAGTGTGGAGAGGGGGGACCTGCTATCTGGGCAACAGCTTGTCCTCCATACCATTCTGCCCAGGCTCGCGTCCTGGAGAGGTCACTCCAGCCTCGCCTCACAGCGTGGACACAACACGGGAAGCAGCAGTTACCGGTTATAAGCTGCAATGCTCGTCTGGCGTAGAGCGTGGTGCCAGGGGTTGCTTCCAACGGTGGGAGAAATCCTAGGATTTCACTGGACAGCTACCGCCCGCCCCAAGCTGGGCAGCCCCCAGCCAATAAGGTGTTGTCCCGCCACAGTCTGCCTTCCTCAATGGGTGCTTGGGGATTAGGATCAAACCAACAAGCTGACTGTAAGACTCGCACCAGGCAAAAACACAAGAACCATGAGAAACAGGTGCCCAGTCCTAAAACTGGGAAGCTGGAACGTCCGAACATTGTCATCCGGACTGTCCCAAGACCTCCAAGGCATCAGTGATGCAAGAAAGTCAGCCGTCATCAACAACGAGCTGCTGAGACTGAGGGTGGACATAGCTGCTCTGCAAGAGACCCGCCTTGCAGACACAGGAACCCTCAAGGAGAAAGACTTTACTTTCTTCAATCACGGGAAGAGCGCGGAGGACTGAAGAGAGCATGGAGTAGGATTTGCTGTCAGGAACACCCTACTGAAGATGGTTGAACCAGGAGACAAGGGATCTGAACGCCTGATGACAGTCCGTCTCCATACCTCCGAGGGCTTTGTCACTCTTGTCAGCGCTTGTACGCTCCCACCCTTACATCCACTGCAGAAGCAAAGGACGAGTTTTATGCCAACATCAGCAACGTCATCAAGAAAATACCCCCCAAGGAACATGTCATCATCCTGGGAGACTTAAATGCTCGAGTGGGTGCCAATCATGACACATGGCCTTCCTGCCTTGGACACTTTGGAGTTGGCAAGATTAACGAAAATGGGCAGCGCCTGCTGGAGTTCTGCTCCTACAACGGCCTCTGCGTGACCAACTCCTACTTCCAGACCAAGCCACAACACAAGGTGTCATGGCGCCATCCCCGCTCAAAGCACTGGCATCAGCTGGACATGATCCTGATCCGACGTACCAATATCAAGTCTGCTCATCACCTGCACATACCGCAGCGCAGACTGTGACACTGACCACTCTCTCGTCTGCTGCAAGATCAGGCTTCATCCAAAGAAACTCCAGAGCTCCAAACAGAAAGGCAAACCTCGCATCAATATCACCAGCATGAATCTTCCAGAGAAAGTTGAAGAATTTGCCAAGTTTCTCAAAGAAGCTCTGTCTGACGAACACCAGCACTGCTCAGCCTCTGTGAAATGGAACCACCTCCGGGAAGCCATTCTGAAAACAGCCTTTGCAACCTTTGGGAAAAAGACCTCCAAGAACAATGACTGGTTTGATGCCAAGTCTAGCGAGCTGTCCCCCGTCATTGACGCAAAGCGTGCTGCCCTTGCCGAATACAAGCGCTCCCCTAGTGAGAAATCCCTGCAAGCACTCAGAGCAGCCAGAAACAAAGTGCAACAGACTGCAAGACGTTGTGCCAACGAATACTGGCAACAGCTCAGTGCCTCCATCCAGTCTGCAGCTGCTTCAGGTTTTTGTCAGAAAGTATTGTTCTTTGTTAGTTAGCTTTCCGTTTTCAGGTTTAATTAAACAAATCACACACACACAATCCTGTTCCGCTTTTTGTAAGAGTAGGCCATTGTGTACCGGTGGGAGCAGATGACCTGATTTACAAAATTGCATACACACAGGGTCTGGGTGTAAAAAAAAAAAAAAGACGTGAGAACCTATTCCATTATCTTGATATAAAAGAATAAATAACAACAAAAAAATTAATACACACACAACTGATACTATGCAGCTACAGCCAAATAAAAACTAAATCAATTGTGAGGAGTTGTTTTTTCAAACTCCCTGGCTAAAAGATCATATATTTTTTTTATCTGTGCATGATACTGCAACGGCTCTTCACGTCTGTGTCCATTGTTTTTCGTAAGGCTGGCCTTTTTTCTACAGAATTTTGCCAGAACTGGCTTGATCTCATATGGTGTGGGCTGTGTGTGTGTGTGTGTGCGTGTGTGTGTTTTACTCTCCCCCCCTTTTTCTGTGTGTTGAAAAAGGGACTTTGGTATAGTACAACAAGAAAAAAAACAATAAAAAGAAAAGAAAATTGCATATGCTTTTAGATAAGACAAATGTAGAAGTTTGTACAAGGAGAGACAACTTTATGTGGACTGCTTACCAACCTTGAAATGAACTCGTTTTCCCCCAAACATCCCCCTCTATGACATGAAATCAATATCGAAAACCAATATCAATTAACAACATTATTGCAAGTAGTTTGTACAGAGGACTGTTGACAACATTATCTTAAGGCGTGTTTGATGTCACTGTTTATTTCAATAATATCATTATTTCCTTTCTCCTTACCGTTTCCATGGAGAACAGTGAATGTACCCGTTATATAACACGAGCGGAACAAACTTTTGTCGGAGCATTGTGTTAGTGTGTGACACTTCTGAGGCGGGCTGCAGACCCTCGGGCCAATCCGTCCAGAAGCAAAATGTCTCCACTGAACACAGTTAGATGAACTCCCGCTGTCTGTGTCGCACGGTCGAGTTCAAATCCCCCCCGGCCTGAGGACCTCCTATAAAGGTTGGTTCAATGATGGCAGTGTACTTCTCAATGCTCTAATTCGGCACTACACGTGGTAGTCTGCCATTTTTTGCACAGACACCAGCAAAATATTCTGTATGCTACCTTATAACGAACAAATACTTCAGTCTTTCAACTTGGCCCAGCCTAAAAGCTTTGTCTACTACCAATGTAAGCTACAGCAAGGCTTTGGAGAGAGAGAGAGAGAGAGAGGAGTAAAATGTTCTGTTATACTTGCAACTTTTAATCTTAGCTGTGCTTCATCAAGGAGAACATTCAACTTGGCCCAGCCTTCAAAGCTTTGTCTATTACCAATGTAAGCTAGGAGCCACCGCCTGTCTTCAAATTATTGTGCTTTACAATGTCCTCTTGACTTCTTCATGACAGTCTTGTGGTATTGTTTTGCATGGTATTTTTGTTGTTGTTGGGTTGCTTCTTTTTTTTTTTTTTTAATTATTGGACTGTGTTGTATGTTGCTGTACACCACTTTCAGTCACACCTACCAGCCTGCAGTCTCTTTTACATAAAAATCAGGGCTGCTGGCCCAAAGGACCAGAGAAAACAGGTTGCCCCAAGTGGGCTGCTGCCTTTTCTTTGCCCCTCTGTGTACTTTGTTTTTTCATATGAAAGTGGCTTCTTCCTGGAAAAGTTTGCCTGGGACAACTTGATATCTTGTTTCTGTGGGGTTTTCATGCTTTTTTTCCTTCTTTTATTTCAAGTGTTTTGAAGTGTGTTGAAATGAGACTTTAGTTTCAAGAGCGTTTTTTTTGTTTGTTTTTTTTTTAAACATGTCTACATGCATGCTGAAAATGGACATTGGCTTCAACAGCGGTTTTGTTTTTGCCTTTTAAAACGATGTTTACATGCATGTTGAAAGAGGACTTTGGCTTCGACAGGGGTGTGGTAAATAACTATGTTACTGCTGTAAATGTCAGATCTTGGGAAAGCCACATGAGACGTAGAGACAGGAACAGACAGGTAGGGAAAAATAGTGGTAGTGGGAAGCAGTCCTGTGTGATACTGATGACACTGTATTGCAATGTGAATGTGCAGCAGCCTCCACAGAGAAAACGACTGCGTGTGCTGATTTATAAAACCAGGAACAGAAACACGCAGCAAACTGGGCACACTACACAAAGGCGGAAGGACAGTGTAGAGCAAACACACAGAAGCAGCCTACATGCACGTGTTTTTAGGGACAATGGTCGTTCTGCGTGGCCTCCTTTGTTTCTGTGTGGGGTGACCCCACAATGGCTTCAATGGCAGTCCTTGAGTTTATCCCAGCCCCCTTCACACACACCCCCCCTCACACACACACACACACTTAAAAAAAACAACAACCCCAAATCAGGATACTGCTGTAGCTTCTGTGCCGAACTTTTGGTGGCACGTTAATTTCGTTTTCCGCATTGCATGCCATGACAGTCATTCCTATGTGGGACTGGCCAGCCACAACCCACGCTGTACCAGAATTAAGACATAGAGCCCAACCAACCCCATGGTCTTCCGAGACTTAGGGCTGCTAACTGCATGCCAAATAGCTGTCCAGCTGTATGGCAATAAGTGTTGCACATTGCTGTCTCTCCCTCCCTCCCTCTCCTTAAATTTACCACTTAATGAAGTGAATTACATTACTTTTCCCCCTTTTGTTTCCTAAATGAAGATTAATATCTACGCGC
>CM060342.1:12508642-12513642 GCA_030674155.1 Stramonita haemastoma | reverse complement strand
ACAACGTCTGCAAACTCCGGGGAATGGAGCTGACTTGTCAAGAATTGTGTATGATTGTCTTCTGCAGCAAGAGTTTTGCAGGATTCTTCCACATCCTCTCTCACCACCTCATGCCACTCTTTCATTCGGTAATGCTCTGGAAGCAGATGGGCATCCAGGTGCAAACTGTGCTTTAGCTCAAGTAGCCAAAATCCTGTAAAGACACGATGATCGGTGATCGGGGTTTTGATTCGCTTTCGGTGCTTTTCAGAGACATTAAGAAGAATTTTCCTGGAATCCATCAACATGACGCCGGGGTTTTTTTATGCAGCTCGGTGATGTCCACAGATGGAAGGAAGACAGGTCTGGAAACAGTGCACTTCTTTTCAGATTTCAGCTCAAGGAACAAATTGTCAACTGACCTGATAACCAATGAAGATCGTTTGGATTCAGAATGTTATCCTGATAGACGGCATGGATTTCTTCCAGAGCTCTGACATAATGATCAGCACTCACCTCATCGCAGGCACCAAGCCTCTTGAACAAGGGGGAGAAATGGCCCAGAGCTAATGGTGCCCTGACGACATAACCGTCCACGATTTGGTTTGGCAGAATGTTGAAGACAACTTGCTGACCTGTGAACATGCTCTTGCCCTCTCTGTCAAACACTACACAGACTTCGTGCAATTCTCTCAGATCATCATCAGGAAAACTCTGCAAATGCTCGTACACAGTACTCATGATCTTTTCTGTAACGTCCAGAGTAGGTTCATTCAGTCTGGTCAGGCCTGAGGAGTTGTCCAGTCCTCTGGTGCCAAGAGACTGGCAGATGTTCTTTACATGTTGGATCACACACTCCTTCGAAGGCTGTTCTTTGAATCCAATCCATTCAAACTCGCAGCCCCGCCAGTGTAAAAACGTTGAAGGATCTGAGCCTCAGAGAGCAGGCAACTGGTGGTCCACGCCAGAAACACACACTTTGGTGAAAGACCTTGGGAAAAAGATATCAAAGGTGTGGGGGGGCTGAAGACAGGATGGATCAAGCCTAAAGCATCCTCACTCTTCATCTCATGTTGCTGCTGGGGCAGAAGAAATCGGATGTCTTTCAGCTGCTGCAGAAATTGTTCACCTCGCAACATCTTTGATGTTTTCAGGCACATTGAAAGTTGCTTGGACTGCTTTTGAACTTCGGGTAAAAGCCGATTTCTCCCTGCACTTTCCACCTCTTTGACAAACCTGAGAAAGTCCGTTTTTGACACGTCACAGATCAGTCCAATTCTCCCCAAAAAAGTGTTCCACTCTTTGCCTTGATAGGGAGCAGGGGGAAAATGCTCTTTTGTCAGCATGACTTTGAAGACATGGTGTTCAGGGTTGTAGAAATTGGAGGCTTTGCACAGAGTCCCATCAGGTCCACAGATAAAGCACGTCTCTCGCAGGACATTTTTCAAAGGATCTGAATCATGACAGTATGGCAGAAGACGATCTCTGATGTACTCCATGTGTGCTTGAATGTCTTCTCTAGGAAGGTCTTTGATGGTGCGAAGCAAATGTGAAGCATAGAAGTCTGATGGACTTGGCATTTCTACACCAGCCTTTCAAACAGTTTCTGCAGGCGTGAAATTGGTCTTCAGCAAACACATCCGCTTTGGACTGACCACTTTGTCAAGCCTGCTATGGGTACTGATTGTGGCAGACAAAGAACCATGCTGGTGTTCCCCACTGAACACAACGTGCCATCCGGTTTCTCAAAAAATGGCAAGGAACGCATGGATGGAATGCTCTCTGTCTTCAGTTTTTTGAAGAAAAAGTCCAGCATGTTTTCTCCTTCCTGAGAGGACAAGCCTTGTGGCTGAAATTCAGGGTGGGTGAGAGCTTTCAGCAGTCCCTGTGCATTGTGGACAGAGGCCACCATCTTCATGGCAATGCAAGAAGAGGCAAAGCTGTGTGTTCAGTTTGTACAGACAGGCAGACATCTTCTCCAGAGACCGGTTCACAGCTCGCTCATCCTCTGCCAGCCGGTTATCGCCGTCACTACCTGGCACACCATACAAATGGTCGTGAAGATTTCCGGCAAACTGCGGACCATTTGGGTCCCTCACCATGCTGCAGTTAATCGCAGGTCGTGGCGTCATCGCCGCAGGTCTTTCCTCCACGATGTACACAACTCGTATCCTTCTTTTCCACAGGGAAGAGGAGGCGTTCTGTGCTTTTCAAAGAGGGAAGTAAACTCCACTGCCCTATTTCATCTTGCAGAGACTCGGCAGAAGGCTGTTCACTGTGTATGAAGCTCCAGAAACGTCTGATCCAGTTTTCGCTCAAGGAGGAAGGCAGCTGATCTTGTGGAACAATGCCCCCACAGCAAAACGTGTCCTGAGGCAGTGTGTGAGGCAGCAGCTGAACAAACGTTTTGACATCCAGTCTCTGAAGGCAATCAGGGAATGAAATTCTGAGTTAAGCTGATCAGTCTTTTGTCCAAGAAACTTGGGTAAGATTCTGGCAGCAAGTCACAAAAATGGGAAACAATGGTGGGGTGTTCACAGTGAAGCAGTGCAGGTTTCCGGACATTCTGAGACTCAGCGGCAGATTTCTCAGATCCTGGGATCTGTCTTCGGTCTGAATGAAGTTGAAGACCGAATAACATTATCTGCAGCTTCAAACGATGTGTTCCTGCACAGGTTGGGGCAGATCCTTCAGATTGCAGCTGTCTGGCTCAGACCCCCCACAAGACCGCAGAAATTCTACTACTGTTTCTTGTTGAACTTTCTTCACAGTTTTCAACTTCACTGGCCACAAAGGACAAATAAACTCTGAAGGGGCAGTGGACAACATTCATGTTTAATTTCTTCAGCACATCCCTCAGCTGATCAAGGCCCTCCAGATTCCAGAAGTGTCCTGGGAATCCTTGAGACTTGTGGCAGGCACCCACAGCAAACGATTCAAATCTTCCCTCACACACGGAAAGGCTGCCACTTGTTTGACGGCCAGCTGTCGGTAGAAAAAAGTCACCATTTCGTTCCAGAAAGCATCGATACCCTTTCTGGTGTTGCGGGAAGAAGGAACAGTAGTGGTCCAGTTTCCAGGTCAGGTCTGTGCAGGACTGCATGCTGAAAGCTTCCTGGCTCCTGATCTCATCTCCTCTCTGTGCCGAGCTCTTTCTCCCATCCCTTACCCTTCTTTTTCGCAGGCTCAGGTTCTTGCTGGGTTCCTGAATCAGCACGAAGACACTGGACTTCCACAGCAAAGCACAGCTTTTGCAGTTCCATCAGACCTGTGATGTAAGCCGGTACGATGACGTCTTCAGCCAGCAACTTGTTCCAGTAGACCTCGTTTCCTTCATGGCGGGAGTACAGGTTTCCTCGTGTCTCATGGTCCAGAGCAAAGCGAGCATTGACGTGAACAGGCAAGCCTGTGGTCACCGGGAGAGGCAGCGCACAAAAGGCTTGAAACTCCCTCCGCTGTGCGTCGTCTCCTGACGAAGAGTTGGGCGCGTTTTCTGGCATGCCTTCCTCTGAAGACCTGCCCACCGGCCACAACATGTTGGTGACATAGCTCCACACCCCCCCTGACACCGGAGGAGTGTTTCTCTGGCGGCTTCTGCTGCTGCTACTGCTGCAGCGGTCCTGACTGGAGCGTGAGGCCTGGCGAGGGGGTGCCGACAGGCAGAGGGCCACCCCTGCCAGAGGCAGCAGCCTGTGTCTCTGCACAGTGTGGGCAGACTGCAAGAGCTGCGGCACGGGGACCTGGCCTGTCAGGCCAAACCTGTGCACCACCAGCCAGTCCTCTGTGCAGCCCCGGCTGTCAGACAGACAGCACTGCACCGCCACTTCCCTGTCTTGGAACCCGGCAGCTGAGGGCAGGTGTGCACGTCCTTCACTCTCCTCGCTTCCTTGCTGACTGCTTGCTGAACGACTGCAGTTTCCTGGCGTTGCAGTCATCTGTGGACACCTGCGTCCCGTAATCGAGCGTGAATTTTCCGTTTCTACCGGCAGTATACACGGACACTTTTTTCAGGTGGCTGAGGAAGAGAAGGGACTCCCCCATGCCCTGCTGAAAGTCCCGCAGGAGGCTCTGCACTTCTGCCATCTCCACCGCCTCCTGTTTGATCCTGGATTTCCTACAGGCGTCAGGGTCCCTGGACTGTGGCTGGGTGTCGGTGTAGGCCTTGTCCTTGGTTCTTAGAGGCAGTCTGAACACTGTTCCTCTCTTGCCCTGTGTGATGGCTGGAAAGAGACAAACGGGCCACTTGTCACACTGCAGTGGTGAGTAAACAACACACACAGCTGTAGTTCACAGAACAGGACTAATTGAACAATGTACTTCTCTTTTC
Organism: Stramonita haemastoma; assembly: GCA_030674155.1. NCBI lineage: Eukaryota > Metazoa > Mollusca > Gastropoda > Neogastropoda > Muricidae > Stramonita > Stramonita haemastoma. The sequence continues at coordinate 12,509,336 of CM060342.1, read as the reverse complement.
CTGTCTTATGCCCCAAAGGCACACAGGTGGGTCTGCCGCGCTTCTAAGTTTTTACTTGGAAGAATTTTTGTTCTTAGCTAGATCTCCCAACATTCTTCAATAGAGATTTTTTTTTTTTGGTGATTTCTATCGTTTTTGCCCAAAACTTAAGTAACAGCATTTTGACTTTTGAGATGATGTCTAAGCATGACACCAGTGGGCATGTGCTTTTTAAATTTTACATCTTTGTCACACATTCTTACGTGCACAAAGGGCCTACTCTTCCAAAAGATGGAACAGGTTCCCGATGTCTGCGCGAGATGCTTTGTGTGCATTCGCACACACTGACCCCAGTGAATAGTCTTATCTTGAGGACTAGGACCTTACGGGGAGTGGAATCAGTACTGATGCTAACTCCAGGGGAAAATTCCCCTTGAATGGGCGTCTTGGTGGTGGCTCAAACCTGGGCTCAATCTCAGGCCATTAAATTGCAAGCACATAACTCTAACCACTCGAATACCCCAGCCCCCACTCAAGAGTTTACAAAGATCTCAACCTGTAGCTGATCAGACATTGCTACCGAGATTTGAACTCATAACTTACGGAACCACAGGGCTGAAAGTCAAGCACTCTATCCATCCAGCAAATAATCTCTTCTGTCAAAAACACAAACACTTTCGTCTTTACCAGAAAACTCAGTGGTAAACTACTGTTG
>CM060342.1:12466142-12503642 GCA_030674155.1 Stramonita haemastoma | reverse complement strand
AGCAGTTCTGAGCGTGATTGCCAGTTGGATGGGTGACGGTTTGCGCGCCTTGGCTACAGTACAGTCCCCCCAGTTCACCCAGCTGTAAATGGGTACCTGCCCTCTTTAGGGTCAGGGAAGGTAAAGCAGAGAGGGAGAGGAGATGGGCTCTGCCCTCAATGTGCTGGCCCCTAGAGAAGCTGAGGTCTCTGATGCCTCACTCCCTTACGACCGCCTAGGTTATGGGACACACACCTTTACTTTTTTTTTTCTTTTTTTTTACCTTTTATCACCTATCCACCAGGCCCTCTGGTGGACTCTGCATGGGCTGCATTCAATCTTTTTTTTTTTTTTGGTTCCTTGGCTAGAACTCCCAGTTTCACCAACACTGAAATGTTTGCATATGTGACCACTTTTGCTCACCATTAAGGTAGCTGCATTCCAACTTCAGGGATGATATCTAAACATGACACCAGTGTGTGTGTATTTTTGTGTGTGTGTGTGGGGGGGGGGGGGGGGGTATTTAGATTTGTGTCATCTGTTCGTATTCTTCTGAAAGTCAGAACAGGTTTCAACCTGTGCGCAATATGTTTTGCATGCATTTGTACATGATCTGAAGCTTGGTTTATGGTCTCATTCAAAGGCCTTTCAGGGGGGTGGAGTTGGAACTGATGTTAACCCCAGGAGAGAAAAAAAATCCCCTCAAACAGGTGCCTTGCTGGTGTCTCGAACCATTCGAACATTCAAAAACTATCAAAATCAGAATGATAACTAGATGAATAATGAAAATACATTTCAAAGAACTAGACTGCAAAAAACTGATTCAAGATACTGAAACACGTGTAAGGATGTCAGGGGGCCTGTCATCATAAATGGCATCCCCACCTTCTGGAAATTCCACACTAGAAATTCCCTTGTCTATCCCTCTCTTTATTTCTGCCTCCTTCTTCCTTTTCTTCCCACCACCTCCTTCTTGTCTATTTTCTGCCTTCTCGGTATGTCCATTCTCCTGCATTTTTTTTTTTCTGAAAGACTTCAAAGATAATTCTCTCCCACCCCAAAGTTGGATGTGCAGGGCCTGACTTGTCAGGCACTCAACGGCAGCATGACGCATTTTCGCTCATTAGACTGACAATACTGCAAGGCACTGTCCAAGGAGGAAGAAAAAGAGGCAGACCAAAGAAGAGATGGGAGGACAACATCAGCGAATGGACAGGCCTAGAACTCAACAAAACCCTGAGAAAGGCAGAACAGAGAGAGGAATGGGGGGAACTGGTTGTCAAGTTTTCAGGAGTGCCCCCACAGTTGCCAGACTATGGGATAGCTCGCTAGCTAAATAGCATAGATAGATAGATAGACTTACAATAGTTGCTGTCTGAGCATTCAATAAAGAAGCAGACCTCTCTGATACAGCAGACAAGAAAACGATATCAAATAAAACAAAGTCAAACGATCAAAACCTCAAAAAGACCAAAGTAAAAAGAGGCTACATTACTTCTTGGGCATCGTCAGGACCGCATTCCACAGTAGTCCTGAAGCAAGGCGTGTCAGTGAGGTTGTACACAGAGTTGAAGCCAACACCGTACCTGAAAAACAAATCACAGCAGCCCCTTACCAAAGCCCCAGGCCAAAAGCTGCGTCAGTCATTGATGCAGAACATCTTGCGCACACGTTAAATCCTGTTCCGCTTTTGTAAGAGTAGGCCATCGTGTGCCGGTGGGAACAGATGACAATATTTACAAAAAACTGCATCACACGGGGACCGATGAAAAAAAGTACATGTTTGCTTATTCTGTTTTCCTCGATATAAAAGATATAAAAGAATAAATAATGATAATATAATAATAATATAATAATAATAATATAATAATAATGTCAGCTAAGTGCTAAGAGCTACACTGACATGCTGTTATGCTATGACATGTCATGTTGAGATGAAGTCTTCAGCCGTGACAGGTTCTTAACGAAGCAGCCTGCACCCTCCTTCAACAGAGACCAGATGATCCTCTGGGGTTGGAGTACGGTTGCCTCTATGGCAAGGTACTTTGAAAACGGTCGCACAAACTTCTCACCCAGTGTGTGTGTTCAATCTCACAGCGATTCCCAGGTGGGGTGAGTGAGACTTGAGTGCTTATTCAGGGTGACCCCCCAGAGCGTTAAGCCGAGGATCTCACAACACCAACAACCCCCGAGTCAGCAGACTGAAGTTCTTTCTTTTTTTTTTTTTTGTTGTTCCTCGGCTAGAGCTCTGAGGTTCATCAATGGTGATATTCTTGGGGGGGGTTGGGGGGGTTGTGTGGTTTTTTTTTTATCTAAAAAAGATATTCTTGTTTATGTGACTGTTTTTACCCACCATTAAAGTAGCTGCATTCCGACCATAGAAATGGTGTCTAAACACGACACCTGTGTGCATGCATTTTTAACCATTTTGTCATCTGTTGCTACATGCATGAAATGGCCTACTCTTCTCAAAGGGGGAACTGGCTTTAACACGTACAAAGTGTTCTGCAACGTGTTCATACATGGGACATCAATGATTAGTCTCATCTGCGGGACTTTCCGGGGAGTGGAGTCAATACTGATGTTAACTCCAGGGGAAACATTCCCACGAACCTTTGTCTTGGTGGCTATTTTGTGCCAGTAGGTATGCATGACTATGTTTAAAAAAAACAACAACAAAAAAACATGCACACAGGGTGTTGTACTTAGACACCATCCCTGAAGTCAGATGGTGGCCATCTTAATTGTGGGTAAAAAAAAAAAAAAAAAAAAAAAAAAAAGGGTCCATACACAAAATCTTACCATCGATGAACCTCTGAGCTCAAGACGAGAAATAAAAAACAAATGAGACGCATTGTACTGGATGTCAGTTTCAAGCTGTTAATATGTCATTCCGCAATAGAAAGGCTGTTCCATACAGAAAACAGAACGAAAATCAGATAATTCTATGACGAATTTATCCAACTTGAAACGGTGGACCGCACGAAGTGACACAATGAGAAACTGACAAGCTTTGCATTGTGATAGGTGGTGAGAGATAGGGCTTGTGTGTTTTTAACTGGGTTTTTAAAGCAAAAGGAAACAAAATCACGCCTCAAAACATTAATACAAGGCCAAGGTAGAAAAGTATGCACCTGTAGTATAATGATATTAATAAAAATCTCAAAATCAGCAAACATACATTGCAGCAGCAAGGAAATGCAATGTAAAAATAAGTAAAGGGTAAAGGTGTCCCATAACCTAGGTGGTCGTAGGGGGCAAGGCATCAGACACCTCAGCTTCTCTAGGGGCCAGCGTATTGAGGGCGGCGCCCATCTCCTCTCCCTCGCTGCTTTACCTTCCCTGACCCTAAAGAGGGCAAGTACCCATTTACAGCTGGGTGAACTGGGGGGACTGTACTGAAGCCAAGGTGTGCAAACGGTCACCCATCCAACTGGTAACCACGCTCGACGCTGCTTAACTTGACTGGGGGGGAAAAAGCAAGTGCTCTGACCACTGAGCTATCCTGCCCCGTCTTCTTCCTTGCTGCCCTCCCCTAGGGCCTGAATGCCTTTCATGTCCGTCACCATGAAGGAGGAATCGTTCAGACGTGTGTGTGTGCGTGCGTGCGTGTGCGTGCGTGCACGCGTGCGTGTCCCACTTACTTTCCCGTCTTCAGAGCGTCATCTTCCTTGCTGCCCTCTCCCAGGGCCTGAATGCCTTTCATGTCGGTGATGGTGAAGGTGGAATCATTCAGACGTATGTGTGCGTGCGTGCGTGTGCGTGCGTGCACGCGTGCGTGTGTGCGTGTCCCACTTACTTTCCCGTCTTCAGAGCGTCATCTTCCTTGCTGCCCTCTCCCAGGGCCTGAATGCCATTCATGTCGGTGACGGTGAAGGTGGAATCGTTCAGACGTGCGTGGTGTGCGTGTGTGTGTGCATACGTGAATGCATGCATGTCCCACTTACTTTCCCGTCTTCAGAGCGTCATCTTCCTTGCTGCCCTCTCCCAGGGCCTGAATGCCTTTCATGTCGGTGACGGTGAAGGTGGAATCGTTGAAAACGCAGAGTGCAGGGCCACACACCTCCGCCCACCCTTCGTTCAGCAGCTTCTCTGCTTTGTGCTGACGATGGTCCAGGACAAACACCACCTGAAGAAAATCAAAACCTCCGCCGGTTTTCCACAGAGTGTGTGTGTGTGTGTGTGTGTGTGGTGGTGGTGTGTGGGGGTGTGTGGGTGGGTGTGGTGGGTGGGGGTGGGGGTGGTTGGGGAGTGTGTGTGGGGTGGTGTGGGGGTGTGTGAGAGTGTGTGTGGGTGGGTGTGTGTGAGTGGGTGGGGGTGTGTGTGTGTGTGTGTGTGTGTGTGTGTGTGTGTGTGTGTGTGTGTGTGTGTGTGTGTGTGTGTGTGTGTGTGAGTGTGTGTGGTGGTGTGTGTGTGTGTGTGTGTGTGTGTGTGTGTGTGTGTGTGTGTAGTGTTGAGTGTGTGAGTGAGTGTGTGTGTGAGTGTGTGTGTGTGTGTTAGTGTGTGTGTGTGTGTGTGTGTGTGTGTTGGTGTGTAATGTGTGTGTGTGTGTTAAGTGTGTGTGTTGTGTTAATGTGTGTGGTGTGGGGGTGTATGTGTAGTGTGTGTGTGTGTGTTAGTGTGTGTGTGTGTGTGAGTGTGTGTTAGCGTGTGTGTATGTGTGTGTGCGCATGCACACATGCACTTTTTGTTTTAGCTCTGGGTTCATCAACAGTGAGATTTTTGTGTATGTGATCACCCCCCCCCACCACCACCACCACCACCATTCTTCTTCTATCTTCACTTTTATACTGTCAGCTGTGTTTGCGTCCTTTCCAGCTCCTCTCATGGGCCGTACAGCTTGGTTTCCTGGGTTATCTCTGTTGGCCACACTTTCTTCCTCAGGTTGCTGAATAGCGTACACCTCTGAAGGATGTGCTGGCTGTCTGGTTTTCTTTACCACAGGCACACAGGGGGGAGAAGGAGCGAGTTCAGCTTTGTGAAATATGTGATGATTTAGTCTGTTGTGCCCAGTGCAGAGATTTAGAATGATGACCTTTTCTTCTCTTTTGAGATGGTGGTAGTTAGTTGTCCTTTTCCTCTCTGGGTGGGGCTGTTGGTTTGATGATTGGTTTCTTTTCGTGGAAGGTGAGGCTGCTTTTGCCCGTTCTTTCTGTGTACCCTGTTTTGCAAGTTCATCGTCTGTTTGTTGCCAGCTATGCCACAGTGGGAAGGGATCCATTGCAGCGTTACGCATTTGTTCTGTGTGAGGAGCTGTAGTTCCTGTTGGAGTTTTGTTTCTTTGTTTGCAGACAGAGCTTGTAGAACTAACAGGGCATCAATGAAAAAAACAAACCACTTGCTGGCATTCATCTTTGGAGCGTCTGACTATGGTGGCAGCTTGTTTCAGGGCTTGGGTTTCTGCATTTGTACCCCCCCCCCCCCCCGACCTCCATTTAGGTAGCTGCAATCTGACACTGAGGATGGTGCCTAAACATCACACCTGTGTGCATGCATTTTTGAAATGTTGTCATCTGTTCCTACTGGCACAAAATGGCCTACTCTTCCAAAATCAGAATGGGGTTTTCAACATGTGCACAAGATGTTCTGTGTGCATTCGTAAATGGAGCCTCCGTTTAAAATCTCATCTGAAGGTCTCTGACATTAAGTTCAATTTTTCCGTCAAACTGGGGAGAAAAGGCAAGGCTGGAATCGAACCCAGAACCTCACAGTTTTACTTGTTAGGCAGGTGGAAGCCTAACCACCATGCCATCTTCCTTCTTTTGCGTGTGTCTGTTTCTCAGCTATAGCTCTGAAGCTCATCAATGGTGAGATTTTGTGCATGCAGCCGTTTGGCTCACCGTTAAGGTAGCCACATTCCAACTTCAGGCAAAAAGTTTAAACACGACGCCAGTGCGCGTGCAAAATTTTTCACTTTTGTCATCCGTTCCTACCACATGCTTATAGCCTACTCTTCCAAAAGGCAGAATGGGTTCCAACTTGTGCGCAAAATGTTTGGTGTGTGTTCATACATGGGACCTCAGTTTACAGTCTTATCCGAAGGGCTTTTGGGGAAGTGGGGTTGGTACTGATGTCAACTCCAGGGGAAAGATCCCTTGAACTGGGGTCTCAGTGGGGGCTCAAACCTAGACAAGAGTTGTGATTGTGCGTGGTTAAGTGCTGATAAGAAAAGGCCTTAGTGATAGATATGAGAATCAGATCTGGAAAGCCCAAATTATTGCACTGATGAACTTTGACAATAAATTTTATTCATAGAGGGTAATGGAATAAGCATAACAATTGCTTTTTTACATCCAGCCCTTGGTGGGAAAAGAAGAGAAAACATATCGAGCATTGGAACTTTTGATTTGATGGCACAGGTTTCAAGACGCAAGAATACTGTAATATCTCACATGAGAAATTAGGAGTGGCACTCTAGAATGCATGCGCGCGCGCGCGCACACACACACACACACACACACACACACATACACACACACACATCACACCACACATTAACACACACCAACATTAATAAAAACACCTACACACACACACACTAACGTTAATACCCCACACACATATTCTCACACACAACACACAACCCCCTCCCCCCCCCCACACACACACCAACTAACACCAATACCTTACACACACACAAACACTAATATCCACACAGACACACACCACTCTCTCTCTCTCTCTCTCTCTCTCTCTCTCTCTCTCTCTCTCTCTCTCTCTCTCTCTCTCTCTCTCTCTCCTCTACACACACACAAACACTAATATCCACACAGACACACACGCACCTCTCTCTCTCTCTCTCTCTCTCCCTCTCTCTCTCCTCTCTCTCTCTCCTCTCTCTCCCACAAACACTAATACCACACAGACACACACACTCTCTCTCTCCTCTCTCTCTCTCTCCTCTCTCTCTCCCACACACACACACACACAACAAACATCCCCCCCCAACACATACCTCAGAGGCACCAGCATCATCAGCATTCTGCAGCAATTCCTTGAAGATGGCGGTGCCACGCTTGTAGCCTTCCAGCAGACGATTGATGCGAGTGGTTAGCTGCTCTGTTTGGCCGAATGGTTCGCTGTACTCATCCTGATCCACACAAAACAAACCAATAAATAAATAGATAAATAAATAAATTTAAAAAAATTAAAAACCCAGCAGTAAGCCATAGGTACACATTTTTAGTTAGTTTTATTTTGTTTGTTTGTTGTTGTTCTTTATTAAATTTGGGGGGGGCTAGAGCTACAAAGTTCACAAATGGTGAGATTTTGTGTATGCGATACCTGCTAATAAAGTAGCCACAATTAAAGTTAAAGTTAAGTCTGTCCTGAGCCTAAGGCTTATCAGGCGGTGCTTATCCCGGTTTCTGTGGCGTTAAGCGACTGAGAGTCATAGACTCCCCCCTGGATAGGACGCCAGTCTATTGCAGGGTTAACCCCCAACGCAAGGTTGGTACCCCTTTTACACCTGGGTGGGGTGAGAAAATAGCCGTAAAGTGCCTTTTCCAAGGGCACAACGCAATAGCCGAAAGCTGGGATCGAACCCGCAACCTTTAGATTACGAGTACAACGCCCTGACCACTAGACTACAGCGGCAGCTAGCCACAATTAAGGACGATTTTTAAATACAACACCAGTGTGCATGCAGTTGTTTGTTTGTTTTTTTAAAAAGTTTTTATTCATCCCAACTAGCATGTAATTTCCTACTCTTTCAAAAGGCAGAACAGGCTTCATTGCATGCGTAAGATGTTCTGAAAGCTTTGACCTGGAGGATGGTAAAAATTCCCACCCTTAACCCTCTTAGTCCCGATCCTGGATTTGCCGGGATTTACACACAGTAGATTTCCATTACACTGTGACCATCACTAATTGCTACCACATGTCAAAGCTCTATCAGGCTAGAAGGAGAAACCCGCTGAGTGTCTGGAAGTAATTATAGCTGCTGGTATGTACTTAGAAGGAGGAAAAAGCCTGGGAGCATGTGTGCCTGACCTGATTTCGTGATGGAATGCAGAATCTAGGGGCAGTTTGTGTTCAGAGAATCCGAATGCAAGAGGGTTAATTCACCAGACACCACCACAGACAATGAACCCACAGGATTGAACACAAATGGTCTTAACCACTCGGCTATAGCGTCTTTTGATTTATTTGTCATTAAACTCACAATGCTCGAGTTGCTAATAATAATAATAACAATAATACATGGAATATATATAGCGCTGTATCTTGCAAAAACCAATCAAAGCCCTTGCATTCGACCTATACAACACACAAGCAATCAATAAAAAAAATAATAGTTTTGGTAAATTGGAATGTACACACACACACACACACACACACACACACACACACACACACACACACACACACAGTGCGCGTACACACACTTACAAAAGTTAGACATTATCGTCTGAGCCTCTGAGGTATCAATGTGTTGTTGCGTTAGACATCTTTGTGTTGTAAGAAGGGTTTGTTTCCATGGAATCATTTTTTTTAAATATTTCACCCCTGCAGGCTCAGGTCAGCACAGGAGTCTGTGGCGGCTCCAGTTGTTGTTGTTGTTGTTGTGCGTTCCCCAGCTTAACACTCTGGGGGGTCAGCCTGAATGTGCACTCTGACTCACTCATCCCACCTGGGAATCACTGTGAGATTGAAATTGCACACTGAATGAGAAGTTTGCGTGTATGACTATTTTCAAGTACCTCTCCATATAGGCAGCCATACTCCGACTTTAGAGGATTTATTCTCCTTTGAAGGAGAATGCAGGTTGTTCTGTTAAGAGCTTGTCATGGCTGAAGGCAATCTCAACACAACATTTTACAACATAACAAAATTTTAATGTAGGCCTTGGCAATGAGCTGACATCAATAACTGACACAACTTTTGGCCTAGGCCAGGCGGCTCCAGTCATGATAGAGTTAACCCTCACAGCACTGAATATCTGCTGACAATTTCTTCCCCTATCCTAAATTTCTGCCCAGGCACTCTCCCCTTCAGTCCTGTCAGCCAATATTCCGGCGATAACGGAACCAGAGGAGGGTTTGTTTATAGTGATCCGTCATGCGGCTAACTGGCATCAACAGACTCTGGAAAGTAGTTTTGATACAGCAAACACTGCTTCTCCTTTCCCACAAGAATGTTTTTAAAGCTTTGTGTGTGTCCGACAAATTTACCTAGGTAACCATTTTGCACCCTTCTGCACCTCAGAAACCCAGGAATTGAAGAAAAATTTGGTCGCGCCAGTATTCCTCCTTACAGGACTGAAAGATAGCAAATAGCTGAGCTGGAAAACAGGCTTGCCATATTGAAAGGGTTAAGCAATGACAGTGTATGGAATTTACATATATATCACTGAATCTTGTAAAGCAAACAAATCAAACCATTTGCATTCAAAGTAGTAGTAGTAGTAGTTCTTCTTCAGTTTGATGTCTTCCATTCAATAGTGATATCAGACGGGAAAAAGGTAGGTGTGTGTGTGTGAGAGAGGGGGAGGGTGCACATAGCTAGAAATCAGCAATAAACAAAAATAAATCAGATGAAGCATAAACCAGAACTTTGAGAAAAAAAACAACAACAACAACAAATAACAGCTTAAACTCTAGCTTTGCAATTCATACGAGTAAATTTTACTGTAATAGAGGTATCTTATAATAGGACAACACAATAGCGGACTTTCATTAGAGGAGTGTACAAATACTTAATTAATGCTATCCCTACGTTAAGGGAGAGAACCCCTCTTTCCCAGTACACAGGCATTGTGTGCATCAGTCTACTACCATAACACACTAGTGGGTGATACGGAGGGAAGGGTTAATAGCTGGTTGGTTACCCTAAGTGGGTTATCTGTAGGGAAAAGGTTAACCCTTACCCCCCTGCTGCGCCCATTAGCGCCTCTTTATAACGTAACCCTTTAGCGCCCTCAGTTTTTTGTGTGTTGACTATTGAAAGATGTAAAAATTACTTCCCTTTGACACAAGTTTCACAGTGAAAAAACTGTGTGACCCCAGGGGTATAGGGGTTAAGAACTTGCTCTGTAGGGAAAAGGTTAAGAACTTGCTCTGTAGGGAAAAGGTTAAGAACTTGCTCTGTAGGGAAAAGGTTAAGAACTTGCTCTGTAGGGAAAAAGGTTAAGAACTTGCTCTGTAGGGAAAAAGGTTAAGAACTTGCTCTGTAGGGAAAAGGTTAAGAACTTGCTCTGTAGGGAAAAGGTTAAGAACTTGCTCTGTAGGGAAAAGGTTAAGAACTTGCTCTGTAGGGAAAAGGTTAAGAACTTGCTCTGTAGGCAAAAGGTTAAGAACTTGCTCTGTAGGCAAAAGGTTAAGAACTTGCTCTGTAGGGAAAAGGTTAAGAACTTGCTCTGTAGGGAAAAGGTTAAGAACTTGCTCTGTAGGGAAAAGGTTAAGAGCTTGCTCTGTAGGGAAAAGGTTAAGAACTTGCTCTGTAGGCAAAAAGGTTAAGAACTTGCTCTGTAGGCAAAAAGGTTAAGAACTTGCTCTGTAGGGAAAAGGTTAAGAACTTGCTCTGTAGGGAAAAGGTTAAGAACTTGCTCTGTAGGGAAAAAGGTTAAGAACTTGCTCTGTAGGGAAAAGGTTAAGAACTTGCTCTGTAGGGAAAAGGTTAAGAACTTGCTCTGTAGGGAAAAGGTTAAGAACTTGCTCTGTAGGGAAAAGGTTAAGAACTTGCTCTGTAGGGGAAAAGGTTAAGAACTTGCTCTGTAGGGAAAAGGTTAAGAACTTGCTCTGTAGGGAAAAGGTTAAGAACTTGCTCTGTAGGGAAAAAGGTTAAGAACTTGCTCTGTAGGGAAAAAGGTTAAGAACTTGCTCTGTAGGGAAAAAGGTTAAGAACTTGCTCTGTAGGGAAAAAGGTTAAGAACTTGCTCTGTAGGGAAAAAGGTTAAGAACTTGCTCTGTAGGGAAAAGGTTAAGAACTTGCTCTGTAGGAAAAGGTTAAGAACTTGCTCTGTAGGGAAAAGGTTAAGAACTTGCTCTGTAGGCAAAAAGGTTAAGAACTTGCTCTGTAGGGAAAAGGTTAAGAACTTGCTCTGTAGGCAAAAGGTTAAGAACTTGCTCTGTAGGGAAAAGGTTAAGAACTTGCTCTGTAGGGAAAAGGTTAAGAACTTGCTCTGTAGGGAAAAGGTTAAGAACTTGCTCTGTAGGGAAAAGGTTAAGAACTTGCTCTGTAGGGAAAAGGTTAAGAACTTGCTCTGTAGGGGAAAGGTTAAGAACTTGCTCTGTAGGGAAAAGGTTAAGAACTTGCTCTGTAGGGAAAAGGTTAAGAACTTGCTCTGTAGGAAAAAGGTTAAGAACTTGCTCTGTAGGGAAAAGGTTAAGAACTTGCTCTGTAGGGAAAAGGTTAAGAACTTGCTCTGTAGGCAAAAAGGTTAAGAACTTGCTCTGTAAGGGGGAAGGAGGAAGGTTAAGAACTTGCTCTGTAGGCAAAAAGGTTAATAGAACTTTGCTCTGTAGGCAAAAAGGTTAAGAACTTGCTCTGTAGGCAAAAGGTTAAGAACTTGCTCTGTAGGAAAAAGGTTAAGAACTTGCTCTGTAGGAAAAGGTTAAGAACTTGCTCTGTAGGCAAAAAGGTTAAGAACTTGCTCTGTAGGCAAAAAGGTTAAGAACTTGCTCTGTAGGGAAAAGGTTAAGAACTTGCTCTGTAGGCAAAAAGGTTAAGAACTTGCTCTGTAGGGAAAAGGTTAAGAACTTGCTCTGTAGGCAAAAAGGTTAAGAACTTGCTCTGTAGGGAAAAGGTTAAGAACTTGCTCTGTAGGCAAAAAGGTTAAGAACTTGCTCTGTAGGGAAAAGGTTAAGAACTTGCTCTGTAGGGAAAAGGTTAAGAACTTGCTCTGTAGGGAAAAGGTTAAGAACTTGCTCTGTAGGGAAAAGGTTAAGTACTTGCTCTGTAGGCAAAAAGGTTAAGAACTTGCTCTGTAGGCAAAAAGGTTAAGAACTTGCTCTGTAGGGGAAAGGTTAAGAACTTGCTCTGTAGGGAAAAGGTTAAGAACTTGCTCTGTAGGGAAAAAGTTAAGAACTTGCTCTGTAGGGAAAAGGTTAAGAACTTGCTCTGTAGGGAAAAAGGTTAAGAACTTGCTCTGTAGGGAAAAGGTTAAGAACTTGCTCCAAGCAACTGACTGGGAAGTCAGGTAAAAAGGTTTTTCAGATCTCAACATTGTGAAAGAATGTGAGCATTGAAAACACTTTTGCCACACTTGCATTCAAATGACTTACACACATGGAACCATCCTCAAACTGGATTAACAGATTTCACATTTAATCTCTCTCTCTCTCTCTCTCTCTCTCTCTCTCTCTCTCTCTCTCTCTCTCTCTCCTCTTCACACCACACACACACACACACACACACACACACACACACACACACACACACTTACTCACTCACTCCACTCACTCACTCACTCACTCACTACAAGCTCACATTTAAAAAAAAAAAAAAAAAAAAAGACAGCGAGGACAAACACAAATACTACTCTTTGTTCTCACCTCGTCGTGCTCTCGTTTCGTCCTCACACGAAAAGCACGAGCAAGATATTCTGAAAAATTCGGATGGAGAAAGCGCATGGTCCCCGAATCCATCAGCCAATCACAATCATCCAGACAAAGCTCTTCCACAGGTTGCAGTTGATTGTTTCGGTCAGGTAAGTGCAGGGCTTTAGTTTCCGTCTCTTCCAGCGATTCCGTGCCACGTTCCACTCTCAGTGTGTTGGGGAGAAGACTAGCTATGTTGTGAATACATTCAATGTCATTTCTAGTCAGTTTCGCTGGGTGATCATTCCTAAACCTCCTCAGAGCTCCCAAGATGTCGTTGACGGAAAAACTGAAACAGACCATTGACTTCCAGTTAGCAGACAAAATGCAGTTGTACTTTTCAGGGCAAGAGTCCTACTAGTTGTATGCTTTTCGGCTCAAGTCTTGCTAATAGTTCATGACCATATTACAGTTCAAGCCGCTTCCCACGTGAAACATATTGTGATCATGATAATGATTATTGTAATAATAATGTTTATGATGATGATGGCAATGATGATGATGGTCATAATAATAATTTTATTAATATTATTGATGATGATGATGATGTAATGATCATAGTAGTGATGATGATGGTGGTGGTGGTGATGATGGTGGTGGTGGTGATGACGATGAAGATACAATAATAATAATAAAAGTAACAATAATAATAATAACTATGATGATGATGATGATGATGATGATGATAATGATGATGATGATGATGACAATAATGATAATGTAGGGAATTTATATATTGCTGTGAACATTGTAAAGCAAACAAGTCAAACTGTCAAAGTGCTTGCATTCAACTCATTTACAAGCATGCAACTATCTGAAAATAAGATTAACAGATATCAAATTTACACACACACACACACACACACACACAACACACCACACACACACACACACACACACCTCACTCTCTCTCTCTCTCTCTCTCTCTCTTCTCTCTCTCTCTCTCTCTCTCTCTCTCTCCTCTCTCTCTCTCTCATGCACAAGCAACAGACAGAGCAAGGTTGATGGAGATGGAGGTGGCTGTTGAAAAGTAGGGACAGATATGAGGGAGATCTTCTGTCCCCATTTTCTCACAAAATGCCAACAGCCCATAAACTAAAGAACTACTTGTGATAGAGTTAAAGTTAAAGTCTGTCCCGAGCCTAAGGCTCATCAGGACGGTGCTTATCCCGGTTTCTGTGGCATTAAGCGACTGAGAGTCATAGATTCCCCCCTGAATAGGATGCCAGTCTATTGCAGGGTTAACCCCCAACACAAAGTTGGTACCCCTTTTACACCTGGGTGGGGTGAGAAAATAGCCGTAAAGTGCCTTTTCCAAGGGCACAACGCCATAGCCGAAAGCTGGAATTGAACCCGCAACCTTTAAATTACAAATCCAACGCCCTAACCACTAGACTACAGCGGCGGCCACTTGTGATAGAGATTCTTAACAATAACAAGCACCTCAACATACTCGCAATCCTGTAACATCAACCAGCATACACACAGGTGTCGTGTTTAGACACCATCCCTGAGGAAAAATTGGGGAGTTGGAGTCCCCGGGCAGCTCAGGGCTGTATTAAAAAAAAGAAAAGAAAAAAAAAGGGTAGGCGCTGCACTTGTGGTGACACGCACTCCCCGGGAAGAGCAGCCCGAATTTCACGCCGAGAAATCTGCTGTGACATAAAGTGGTATAAAAAAAATAATAAAAATAAATAGTGACTATGTCACAGCAAACATCTATACAACAACAAAAAAAAAAAAAAGGAGACAAATACTATCAGGTACTAGCACACAGAAAGCTGAGTAGGAAAGAATAAAAGATGAAGAAGAGAGAATGCTGTGAGACAGAGCAAATGAAGTGCACTACAGGTAAAGTGCTTTTCAGAGACAGGTATCTCTCTTTTTTTTTTTGTTTTGTTCCTCGGCTGGAGCTAAGAGGTTTACTGATGGTGAGATTTTGTGTATGCGATTGTTTTGACCCACCATTAAGACCGCCACAACCTGGCTTTGGAAAAGGTGTCTCAACATCACATCTGTATGTCAGCAAGTTTGGTTTGGGTTTTTTTCTTCCAATTTTGTCATCCATTCCTACTGGCACGAAATAGCTTACTCTTCTGAAAGGCAGAACAGGTTTTTACTGTGTGCACAAGATAGTCTTCTTCAGTTTGCACATGGGGGCTTTGGTTTATAGCCTCATCTGAAGGCGTTTTAGGAGAATAGAGTCAGCACTGATGTTAACTCCAGGGTAAAATTCCCTTAAACAGGCGCCTCTGTGGTGGCTCCATCCTGGGCCGTCAGATCACGAGCCCAATGCTCTAACCACTAAGCTACCCCACCCCCCAGCCATATCACTATCTATCTATCTATCTATCTATCTATCTATCTATCTATCTATCTATCTATCTATCTATCTATCCATCCATCCCTTAGTCTGGTGACTGTGGGGGCACCCCTGAAGACTTGACAACCAGTTCCCTCCATTCCTCTCTCTCTGTTCTGCCTCTCTCAAAGTTTTGTTCGAGTTCTAGGCCTGTCCATTCGCTGATGTTGTCCTCCCATCTCTTCCTTGGTCTGCCTCTTTTTCTTCCTCCTTGGAGAGTGCCTTGCAGTATTGTTTTTGCAAGTCCTTTTGATCTTGTGACATGCCCGTACCATTTAAGTTTACGCTTCTTTACGATTGATAGCAATTTTTCGTAGGGACCAATGGTTTGCTGGATTCTGTTATGCACTTCTCCATTGCTTACGTGATCACATATCACTATAAAGGAAACATACTGGGCACAGTTTCCACTACAGTGACATCTTGTGCTTTAGACACAGGAATCTCCCATGGGAATGCCCGGGACCTGTCAGTATAAATGGCATCCCCGCCTTCTGGAAATTCTGTGCTAGGAGTTCCCTCTTTTCTATCCCTCTCTTTGTTTCTGCCGTGTTTCTTTTCTTCCTGTCACCTCCTCCTTGTCCACTTTCTGCCGTCCTGGTTCATTCTCCTGCCTTTTTTCAGAAAGACTTCAAAGAGAACAGTTCTCTCCCACAACCAAGTCAGATGTGCTGAGCCCAACTTGTCAGGCGCTGTTGGCATTTTCGCTCATATGACAGACAACAATAGTTGCTGTCCGAGCGTTTGACGACAAAGAGGAAGAATATGCAGGAAAACTGACTGACCTCCCTCCCTTTTTTTTTTTTTAAAGGAAAAAAAACTGGTTACACAGTTAATAAAATCTATAAACACACAAATACACCTCCATGCATGCATATGTATACATACATCACACCCACACACCCACTGCATGCACGCACACCCACTGCCCATACCTTGCTGGTACACCCAGGAAAGTGAAGAAGGCTTTGTAGGAGGATCCAAAAGACCTGTCCAGTGTGAGGAGGTAGGGCTGGAGATCATCCCGAGGTCCAAAGGCCAGCTGATCAGCTTTCAGAAATTCCCGGTCCCTCCACACCACTGCCTCGCCCTTCAAATCATCCAGCATCGCTCTCCCAGGAGGAGCCTGACCCTTTCGGCAGAAAAAGTTGAGGTATTTATAAATCTGGTCACACATCTTATGGATGGTGATGCGGCAGTCTTCTTCCAGTTGTTGTTGGCTCGCATCGTGAGAAAGACGTCGCAAGTTGTTGACCACCAACTGTGTGAACTGAGGCCCTTGGCAGATGGCTTTGGCTCCGAGAACTAGAACCCCCATCGTCTCCAAAGTGTCCCAGTCTGCAGGAGACAAGTCCAGACACCTTTCTTCCACCACAGCTGCCAGGCAGCCCACCAGTTCCTTCAGTTCTTCGCCGTAAGCCCCACGTGGCTGAACAAAGTCACAACCAGGATGACTATCCACAAACCAGGAGACAGGCCACTCCCGGGGTTTTGGGAGACAAGGTAAGAAGGGGATGTCTTTCAGGCTTTCTGCATAGGACCAGGCATCATTTCCCAGGGACGGGAGGTACTTGATGATAGCCTTTGCTCTCTGGCTGCCAGCCTTTTTGGAAGCCATCCCACGGACAGATGTAGCACGCTCCCACAGTTCCTCTCTGCTCACTTTGTCCTTGACCATGCCCAAGGCCTTCAGCCGATCCAGCACATTTGCCTTAGCGAAATCTTTTTGGGGAAACCTGCCGTCTTCTGTCAGGTACAGGGCCGCTGCCTTTCCCTTCGGGTGTATCAGATGAGCTGGCCTGTTCAGAGCTCCATCAGGAGCACAAGGAATGCATCGGTGGTCTCTCACCAGCTTCTGGAGAACCGGGTTGTCGGAGGAGAGAAGGGCGTGCAGAACCAGCTGGTTCCTGTCCCCGTCCTGGAGACGAGAATGCTCCTCCTTTATCCTGGGGAAAAGAACATCCCGGAAGAACTGTTCCTTGCTGATGACTCTTTTCTGGAACTCGGCACGAGCTTCCGGACCCGAGGATCGGACGCTCCTGGCAATTTTCTCAGGGAGGTCGACCAAGCGCCCTCCCCCACGACTCCAGACGGTGGCGGTCCAGAAGAGGTCCAGCACCCTGAAAGCAGCCTGGCCTGCTCCTCCTCTTCCTCCTCCGTGTCTGAAGTCAGGGTCCAGAAAGAAAGCTCTGGAGAGAGGCACGGGGCCGTCCTGGTGGAGGAGGACTTGGAACTCCTCCTGGTGCAGGAGACGGTAGAAGCTGGGGAAGAGAGCGCTCTGCGGAGTCCTGGAGGAGTGTGTCGGTGCCTGAGGCCACAGTCCGTAATACAGGTCTGGGGGCTGCCTCTTCAACTGCGCCACTTTCTGCAGGCAAGCCAGGTACGCCCTGGGAATGGGGTCGCTGAACAAGGCCTTGTTCCACCTGAAACACGGTTATTCTCTGATGATGACGCCTGAAACACAGTTATTCTCTGATGATGACACCTGAAACAGTTATTCTCTGATGATGACACCTGAAACAGTTATTCTCTGATGATGACACCTGAAACACAGTTATTCTCTGATGATGACACCTGAAACAGTTATTCTCTGATGATGACGCCTGAAACAGTTATTCTCTGATGATGACACCTGAAACACAGTTATTCTCTGATGATGACACCCGAAACAGTTATTCTCTGATGATGATGCCTGAAACAGTTATTCTCTGATGATGACACCTGAAACAGTTATTCTCTGATGATGACGCCTGAAACAGTTATTCTCTGATGATGACACCTGAAACAGTTATTCTCTGATGATGACACCTGAAACAGTTATTCTCTGATGATGACACCTGAAACAGTTATTCTCTGATGATGACACCTGAAACAGTTATTCTCTGATGATGACACCTGAAACACAGTTATTCTCTGATGATGACGCCTGAAACACAGTTATTCTCTGATGATGACACCTGAAACAGTTATTCTCTGATGATGACGCCTGAAACAGTTATTCTCTGATGATGACACCTGAAACAGTTATTCTCTGACGATGATACCTGAAAAGTTATTCTCTGACAATGACCATCTATCTGAAACAGTTATTCTCTGACAATGACACCTGAAACAGTTATTCTCTGACAATGACACCTGAAACACAGTTATTCTCTGACAATGACACCTGAAACAGTTATTCTCTGATGATGACACCTGAAACACAAATATTCTCTGACGATGACACCTGAAACAGTTATTCTCTGACAATGATACCTGAAAGTTATTCTCTGACAATGACCAACTATCTGAAACAGTTATTCTGACAATGACACCTGAAACAGTTATTCTGACAATGACCATCTATCTGAAACAGTTATTCTCTTTTCAATTGAAACACAGCTCTGATCTCTCTTACTGAAAAGGCAAAAGTGTCCCATAACCTATGTGGTCGTAGGGGAGTAAGGCATCAGAGACCTCAGCTTCTCTAGAGACTAGCATATTGAGGGCGGCGCCCATCTCCTCTCTTTCGCTGCTTTACCTCCCCTGACCCTAAAGAGGACAGGTACCCATTTACAACTGGATGAACTAGGGGACTGTACTGAAACTAAGGCGCGCAAACAGTCACCCATCCACTTGGTAACCACACTCGATGCTGCTTAACCGTAGCTTGGGGAAAGCGAACGCTCTGACCACTGAGCCATCCCGTCCCCTTAGTATCATACCAGTGGCAATTTTGGACAGGGTAACCTGCTATGTCCAAGCTTTTTTTTCCTGTACTGCCATCCTTTTATACAAGAGAATCATTCTTTTTAACCCTCTTACATTCAGTGTCTCTGAACACAAACTGCCCCTAGATTTCGCATTCCATCGTGAAATCAGGTCAGGCACACATGCTCGCTTGCCTTTTCCTTCTCATAAGTACATACCAGCAGCTATAATTACTTCAAGACTCTCAGCAGGATTTGTACCTCTGGCTTGATAGAGCTTTGGTATATGGTAGCAATTGGTGAAAGTAACTGCGTGGTGGAAAACTACTGTGTGTAAATCCCAGCAAATCCTGGGTCAGGATTCGGGGGGGGGGGGGGCAATTATTCAATCCCGGCAAATCCCCGTTCAGGACTAAGAGGGTTAAGCTCCCTCAGGGATTCTTCCTTTTTCTTCCCCAAACATGCTTTACTTTGACCTCTCCCATTTCGCTGTTGATCCTAGGAAGTAAGAAAGCTACTGTCAAACTTGATCACTGCCTTCACCTAGTCTGGTTGACTGTTGAGGGCACTACTGAAGAATCTGCAACTAGTTTCCTCCACTCCTTTCCCCTTCTCAGTTTTCCATATTATGTCATTTTCTTCAAGGCCAGTCTACTCTCTGACGTTGTCTTCCCATTGTTTTCTCTGTCTGCCTCTTTTGTCTCTCTCCTTGTACTGCTCCTTGTATGACAGTCCTTGCCAGTCCAGACGTTCGTGTGGCAAGCCCATACCACTTCCGTTTGCATCTTTTTCACTGTAGTCAGGAGCTCGTCTGGCCATATGACATTTGTGACTACAAATGTTTTGCCAAACCAAAAAAAAAAAAAGAAATAATTTAAAAAAACAAACTTGTAAACGCACTGTAACAGTCACAATTTATGGAATGCCTTCAACACAGTTATATGACAATACATATCGCAAAACCCACTCATCATCTCTAATTTTCAACTGACGCACTACAGAGCGCATCCGTCTGGTGTCACGCGGGTGGAACGTGTAACAACAACAACAACTGAAATATCAATGCGCATGCTCACCTGCCATTGACCAATTTCGGATCGTCTTCTGTCTCACAAAGCAGCCCCCTGCGATCGGAGCTGAGGGCAAAGGGGGCGTTGATGTGCACGGGCAGCTCACTCTCAGACACTTCCTCAGCCAGGGGCAGGAAGCAGAAGAGATGTCCTGTGCTGTAAAACCCTGTTGCCACACCACCACAGGAGATTATAATTATCATCTCTTCCTTTTGTCCTGTGCTGTAAAACCCTGTCGCCACACCACCACAGGAGATTATAATTATCATCTTTTCCTTTTGTCCTGTGCTGTAAAACCCTGTCGCCACACCACCACAGGAGATTATAATTATCATCTCTTCCTTTTGTCCTGTGCTGTAAAACCCTGTCGCCACACCACCACAGGAGATTATAATTATCATCTTTTCCTTTTGTCCTGTGCTGTAAAACCCTGTTGCCACACCACCACAGGAGATTATAATTATCATCTTTTCCTTTTGTCCTGTGCTGTAAAACCCTGTCGCCACACCACCACAGGAGATTATAATTATCATCTTTTCCTTTTGTCCTGTGCTGTAAAACCCTGTCGCCACACCACCACAGGAGATTATAATTATCATCTTTTCCTTTATTGTTTTTTCCTTTCTCGCCTATAGCTTCCCCAATGGTGAGATTTTGCATACGCAGCTGTCTTTTGCCCACCATTAACCCTCTTGCATTCAGATTCTCTTAACTCAAACTGACCCTAGATTTCGCGTTCCATTACGAAATCAGGTCAGGCACACATGCTCAGTCGCCTTTACCTCCTTCTAAGTACATACCAGCAGCTATAATTACTTCCAGACTCACAGCAGGCCTCTTGTGCCTCTGGCCTGAAAGAGCTTTGAGATGTGGTAGCAATTAGTGATGGTCACAGCGTGATGGAAATCTACTGTGTGTAAATTCTGGCAAATCCCGGTTCAGGATTCAAGGGGGAGGGGCACTTATTTAATCCCGGCAAATCCCGCTTCGGGACTAAGAGGGTTAAGATAGCTGCTTTCTGACTTGGGGGTGATGTCTACACACAACACCTGTGTGCACGTGGTTTAAAAATTCCGTCATCTATTCCTACCAGCTTGGACTGGCCTACTCTTCAAACAGGCGAAAAGGGTTTCAACATGTACGCAAGATGTTTTGCGAGCGTCCATATACATGACCTCAGTTTAAAGTCTCATCCAAAGGACTTCTGGGGGAGTGGAGTCGGTACTGATGTTAACTCCAGGAAAGAGTCCCCTCAAACAGGCACCTCGGTTGAGGCTTGAACCCTGGTGGTCAGATTACAAGCTCAATGCTCTAACCACTAGGTTATCTCTCTCACCCCAACCCCCGACGAGAGAATGGAGATACTGGTGATGAATTTCCGCACCTTTATCACTGTCCAGTCTGCAATGAATCATGTACACACACTGTCACTGAAGTATTGCTCTACATGTACAAATCATCATGGCCCAGACCAAAAGCTGCGTCATTCATTGACATAAGCCGAGTGCCAAAGCCTGCATTAAAACTCTGTTAAGTTGTAAAATGACAAGCCTACATTAAAACTCTTGTTAAGTTGTAAAATGATAGGCTGAGATAATCTTCAGCCATAACAAGCCTACATTAAAACTCTTGTTAAGTTGTAAAATGACAGGCTGAGATAATCTTCAGCCATAACAAGCCTACATTAAAACTCTTGTTAAGTTGTAAAATGACAGGCTGAGATAATCTTCAGCCATAACAAGCCTACATTAAAACTCTTGTTAAGTTGTAAAATGACAGGCTGAGATAATCTTCAGCCATAACAAGCCTACATTAAAACTCTTGTTAAGTTGTAAAATGACAGGCTGAGATCATCTTCAGCCATAACAAGCTTTTAGTATCACAAACCTGCAGTCTCCTTTAAAGGAGATAAAATCCAGTACGGCTGCCTATGTGACGAGGTGGCTGAAAACAGCCACCACACACAAACTTCTCAACCCGCGTTAACCTCCAACTCACAGCGATTCCAGCTGGGGGATAAGTGAGTCACAGTACATATTCCAGGTGAACCCCACAGTTTTAATTAAGCTGTGGAATCCCGTAACAAGAACAAGAACAACATACGTACTGTAGGAGAGGATTTCAAGTCAGCACGTTGTTTTCAGAGTCCACAGGACTGCCACGGCAGCCAGCGAACAAGCCTTACCTCTCTTTTCAGGCGCGCAATCTCGCAGGATTCCTTCCTTCCTGCGGCCCAGGCCAGACAAAAGTGACACTCCCTCTTGTCCCCAGCCTCTGCGGACAGTTTGACTAGTTCCACCACCACCTCCTCTTCAAACTCCTCTTCCTCGTCCACGGCTGTCCTCCAGGCAGCGGAGAAATGGTCTAAAATACTGCTCTCTTCCATACCGACCCTGCCCGATGTCAGCGTTCGCGACACAATCATCAGCGTCTGTGTCAAGCTCATCATGTCAGCCCCATGTGGAGGATTCTGGCGACCCGGGGATAGCTGAAGCAGCTCCAAACGATGGACGTGTTGCAGAAACAGCAGCAAATTGCTCCCTTTCTCCCGGAGCCCAGTCACAAAATCCTTTTGCTTTCTGGGGCCGAAGGCTTCATTGCACACCTCGCTCTCTCTCGCCTGCGCTTCTGTCCTGAAGGGAAAACGGAACAGGGTTCCAGGGTAGGGGCATTCCCCGTGGTAGCTCAGCAGCTCGCATTCAAAGACGCCCTGGAAAGGGTGGAACTGGTTGGGCATTCTTCTGAGCAGCAATCTGTTCAAGGGGTTTCTGAAGTCCATCTTCTTGCCCCGGCCGCTGTCGAGGTATTTCTCGTGGGGGTCCAGCATGGCCAGGGTGCTCCCAGAGTAGATGCTGGGAACCTCGGTGACGTTGTACACAGCGTTGAAGCCCAGGCCAAACTTCCCCACCTGCAAATCAAAAAAAGCAAAACACTGGCTTCACTCACAAGAGCCGCCGTTGTAGTCTAGTGGTTAGGGCGTTGGACTCGTAATCTAAAGGTTGCCGGTTCGATCCCAGCTATCGGCCATGGCGTTGTGCCCTTGGAAAAGGCACTTTACGGCTATTTTCTCACCCCACCCAGGTGTAAAAATGGTACCAACCTTGAGTTGGGGGTTAACCCTGCGATAGACTGGCGTCCTATCCAGGGGGGAGTCTATGACTCTCAGCCGCTTAACGCCACAGAAACCGGGATAAGCACCGGCCTGATGAGCCTTAGGCTCGGGACAGACTTTAACTTTAACTATTGTTAGGGAGTGCCAGTAAGTATGATTAGCAGAGAAGGTTTTTTTTTCCTTTTCTTCCTCTTGGGGTCACTTTTCAAACTTTACCACCCAAAAAACAAACAAAAGACAATATCTATGTAACCCCCCTCACAAAACGTATTTTTGTGTTTGGCGTTACTAAGCGTTAGTTCAGTAACTCCCTTGTAGAGTTGAGTGATCGCCACTTAAAAAAGAGTGCCTATCGGGATACTTCTGTTTTTTAAATCTCACTTCCTGCCTGGGGCTAGTGAGGGAAAGACGCGTGACAGAGACTCGCTTCTCGCTGAGTCTAGATGTTCCCCATTAAGGTTGGTTTATCTTGTTAATTTTGTTTTTGATCAAACTATCTGTTTAAGCAAATTTCAGCTTAATTCAGAATAGTTTTGGAAGGTTCATGAAAACTGTATGTTTGATTTAATTTCACAGGTTTTCAACCTGTGAATTAACAGTGAACATAAGTGATCGCTTCGAACAAAGGAAGCGCTTCGAACAAAGGAAGCGTGGGGTAATTTTTGGCGCGTCATGGTCCTTGTTGTAAGATTAATTTTTGGTAGGATATTGTTCAGTTATTAAAATGCTGGAAATATTCTAGTATGACTTTACACTACAAATGTATGGGTGTGAAGGACTACTTAATTGTTGTAATCACTACGAATTCTGACGTATTTGTGATATATCATTTAGGAAATTCAAACAGTTGAAATATTAGTGGGGGCATTAATTTAAATTGAGAGGCTTTTAGCCTGTGAATTAACAGTGAGACCTAGTGGTTGTTTTGAACAAAGCATGTAAATGTTAACACAGTCATGGTTTTTGTTGTATGTTTAATTTGTGGTAGAATATTGTTCAGCTATTATTAAAATGCTGGAAATATTCTAGTGTGGCTTTACACTACAAATATATGGGTGTGAAGGCCTACCTGATTTTGTCATGATTTTTATCATTAAGAATGGTGATTTATTTATAATAAATCATGTAGCAATTTTAAAACAGGTGTAATGGCATTGGAATGTCATTGTGGACATTTATTTAAAATAAACTAGTCCCTATTATTAATGTTTGCACAGTTGCATAGGATGGACCATCCTCTGTGTAAAATAAATGAGACATGTTGTGAGACAAGTTATTAAAATTATGTAGTAATGATTTTATCATTAGAATTGTGATTTATTTGTGATAAATCACTTAGTAATTTTAAAACAGGTGTAATGGCATTGGAATGTCATTGTGGACATTTATTTAAAATAAATTAGTCCTTCTTATTAATGTTGGCACAGTTTCATAGGATGGACCATCATCTGTCCTAAAGTAAATGAGACATGTTGGGATGCTTGCACAGTTTCATAGGATGGACCATCATCTGTCCTAGAGTAAATGAAACGTGTGTAATATTAACTACTAAAATTATGTAATAATTTTAGAGGTGATGTTAGATTGTTCTGAGAATATTTAATTCTCACGAGAATGGCAAACTGGATAGGGTGAAAGTACCTTTTGGTAATTGAGCTTAGTGTTGTAAACAAGCTCAGTGATGGATTGTTTTATGGTGATGTTTTTTACATTGTATGTTCTTTTGATTACAGGAACATCGTCTTTTTCCTGTCACCTTCTCCTCACACATCATCCCATCCCCACTCTCATCGTGCTGTGTGCCTGATCAGAGATTGAGCCATTGATTCTAGGTGTTTGGAACTGAACAGAATATATCTTTTGTTTTTTCTTAATTGTACTTGTAGTACAGTTAGCAATTGGTGTTTTGTGTAATGTGGTAGTGTTGTAGGTTGTGTTGTGGAATATATGTGGTAAACCCAAATTTCCTCGGTCTGGAGTCGCATTGAATGAATGGTGTTGTTTGTCACGTTCAGTGTGTACAGTGTGGCTGCTGAGTGAGTTGAGGTTACTTAATTTCACTTCACCTACTTTCCTACCTCTTCTATATCTCTTTTCCTCTATTTTTCTACTATCCTCTTTTCTATCCCCCCTTTATCACTCCCCGGCCCATAAGTAGCTGAGCCCTACTCTTCTTTAGGGTTACTGAAGAAACCAGGAATTAGTCTAGGACTCTAAATTTCCAGTACCGAATTAGGCGGAACGGAATTAGAGTGGCGACTTAGATAATTCCCGTGTAGGACCCGTTACATCTATGTTGACATTGTCTTATTGGATGTGGTTGCACTTGTTCATTTTGTTCTGGGTTCAATTCCCAGCCTTGCCTTTTCTTTCCAGTTTGACGGAAAATCAAAATGAATGTCAAGTCTTTGGGAGGAGATTCTAAACCGGTCAGACACCTGTGCTTACAGACTTGTGCACGTCAAAAGAACCCAAACAGTTAAAAATCGGAAAGAGCAGGGAGGTACCTCCTGACTGCCCTGGCAAAACTGGTCGGTTCAATTCCCAACCGAAATCCCAAAGTCAGAATGCAGCTACCTTAAAATGTCGTGGGGAAAAAAAAAAACACACACATGAACCTCGGAGCTCTACCCCAAGAAAAAAACAAAACAAACCAAAACTAAAACCCAAACCTTTTTTTTTGTCTTGAGCTCCTCACCTCTGAACAATTTTTTTTTTTTTTAATTTTTTTTTTTTTTACCTTGGTACAATCTTCTTTTTTCGTCGCTCCTCCCAGCTTGCAGAGGTTGTTAAAGTCTGCAGGGGTGAACTGAGCATCATTGAAGACCCACAGAGCGGGACCCTGAAAGTCTGCCAGCGCTGAAGTCAGCAGGCCCGTCCTCCAGCTTTTGTTGGGGCGAGTGTCCACCAGGAACTTCACCACCCCAGCACCGGCGTCGTCCGCGTTCTGCATCAGCTCCTGAGAGAGACATTGGCAATGGGGTCACGGGGCGGATAGGGTCATTGTCCTACGCTCCTACCATTACCACCTCGCATTGTCAATAAGGCTCCACAAGACTCTCAGAAAATTTTGTAGCTCCTACATGCAAATAAGGCTTCACAAGACTCAAGAACAATTAGAACATGCAAATAAGGCTTCACAAGACTCATAGAACAATTAGAAGATGCAAATAAGGCTTCACAAGACTCACAAAATAATTTGTATGCTCTACCATGCAAATAAGGCTTCACAAGACTTGTAGCTTAAATGCAAATAAGGTTCACAAGACTGTAGAACAATTAGAAGATGCAAATAAGGGTTCACAAGACTCGTAGAACAATTAGAAGATGCAAATAAGGCTTCATAAGACTCTCAGAACAATTAGAAGATGCAAATAAGGCTTCATAAGACTCTCAGAACAATTAGAAGATGCAAATAAGGCTTCATAAGGACTCATCCAGAACAATTAGAAGATGCAAATAAGGCTTCATAAGACTCTCAGAACAATCAGAAGATGGAAATAAGGGTTCACTATTGGGAAACAAACACAGTTACTGACAGACCTTTCGCCTCACTCTTCACCTGCCCTCCATAATTACCTCTGCTTATCCCGATTAAGCACTCTGTCATCATGAACCCTACCCACCTAAGGGATACCTTAGACAAACCTACTATATCACACACACACACACACACACACACACACACACACACACACACACACACACACACACACACAAACACACACACACACAGAGAAACACACACACAGAAACACACACACACAACACACACACACACACACACACACACACACACACACACACACACACACACACAACCCCCCTTTACACACACACACATCTCTCGGATGAGACTTTAAACCGAGGCCCTGTGTGCGAACACACGCAAAAACATCTTGCGCACACGTTAAATCCTGTTCCGCTTTTTGTAAGAGTAGGCCATCGTGTGCCGGTGAGAACAGATGACATTTACCAAACTGCATACACACGGGGGATTGGACGTAAAAAAAAGCACAAGAGGGCTCATTCCATAATCCTCGATATAAAAGAATAAATCAAATAAAAGAATAAATCACACACACACACACACACACACACACACACACACACCCCAACAACACACACCTACACACACACACACACACACACACACACACACACACACACACACACACACACACACACACACAACACACACACCCCACCCCCACACACCCAACAACACACACACACACACACAACACCCACCCACCACACCCACCCCACACACACACACCCCCACCCACCCACAAACACCCCCTCCCCCCTCCACACACACACACCTACACACACACACAACACACAAACACAGCCCTTTACCTTAGGTACAGAAAACCCGTCAGTGTAGCCATCATTGAGCAGGTTTCGCAGACGTGTGGTCAAGCGCTCGTACTGACCAAAGGCCGTGTCGTCCACACTGAGATCATCCACACCACTCAGTGTGCGGGCCTGCAGGTCCAGAGCTCCCAGAGCCAAGGCCGTCTCCCTCCCCACCCCAGGGTGGACCAAAGCCCCCAAATCCTCCACCTCCTCCTTCAACAGATCTATGTAGTCAGGATCCGGGGCCACGGTGCATTCCTTGGCCCTCGCCATGCGAAGGGAGCCCTCTTCTGGAGAATACACGGGCAGGAGAGTCTCCCCGGAGCGGTCGTCCCCTTTCTTCTTCTTCATTATGGCTGTGAGGATGCTGAGGACCAGTTTCAGGTCGTGGGTGTGGGTGTTGCGGTCGGGTAAGGGCTGGGAGTGCCTTGCTGCCACGTCTCTGAGGACCTGCTGCAGCATCTCCACGTCCTGACTCCGCCGGCAGCCGCAGGCGATGAAGAACTCCTTCAAGCTTTCGTCGTCATCATCGTCGTCCAGCAGGTCTGCGGGAAGAGGGTAGCGGTACGGGGCCAGTTTCACATCATCCTCACCCTCCTCCTCCACCCACAGTTCATCACAGCGGTGAAACTGGCCGTTCACCATGACGCAGGCCATGGTTTTCATCGTCTGGTGGATGTCAGAACTGTTTCTTCTGTCTTGATGTAGCTTTTTGTAGATGTCCAGCAGCAAATCGGCAAAGTGCTTTTCCGGCTTCTTTTTCCTCGGCTGTTGAGGCTGCTGTTCCTCAAAGTGGGAGATGAGCGCCTTCATGTGTCGAAGGACGTCGTCAGAGGAGGGCTGGCAAAAGAGCGAGCTGAAGACACACTGTCCCTCGGTCTGCAATGCCACGGGTTTGACAGCGGCCACGAACTTCAAGTCGGTGTGAGGGCACAGCTCCACAGCTCTGGCAATGGCACAGGATTGGAAGGGCTCCGGGCACACAGGAAATCCTCGAGGGTAGTAAGCCGGGATTGTCTCTCTGGGAGACAGGCATGGCAGACAGCGCAGTTTGGCCAGTTCTTGGACGACTCTCTGGGGATACTGCTGACCGTACTTCTGAACAAAACGCCACAATGCTTGGGCTTTTTTCTCTGCCAGCTCACGGTGACAGTTGCTCTGGCTGCACAGCTGGTCAATCCCTCTTGCAGTGGCGAGCAAATGATTGTCGGCCACAGAGGCAGCATCCCGCAAACCCAAGGCCTTCAGTTTCCCCAAAAGGGGCTTCATCTTTTTGCAGAAAGACTGGGAAGGGAAAAGATCCTCTCCAGCCAAAAGATCTTGCAGGAGCAGGTCACCTGGCTGGTACAACTCCTCCGCTTTGCACAGCTTTCCAGACTGGTCGGACGGAATAAAACAGACTTTTCGGGCCAGATTCATCAGGGTGCTTGGGAAGGTGTCGTGACGAATAAAATACCCCATAAAATCCATGATCTCTTCGTCTGAACGCTCATGGAGTGGAGAGGTTAAAGACTGCA
Organism: Stramonita haemastoma; assembly: GCA_030674155.1. NCBI lineage: Eukaryota > Metazoa > Mollusca > Gastropoda > Neogastropoda > Muricidae > Stramonita > Stramonita haemastoma. Next base: position 12,475,012 of record CM060342.1, on the reverse strand, counting down.
GCATGCTTTTCACCAGGTCATCCAAGCCGAGTTCCTTTGCTCCCAAAGCTCGGGCCAGGTGATGCTGAGAGGGTGCGTGCTGAGCACAAAACAGCAAGGGTGGACAGAAGGCCACTGGAGGGGGCAGGTTCTCCACACTCACACTGGGCGTCATCTGACCCCTCTCCTCCACACAGGAAAACTTCAGGCCCTTCGCCTCTGATGACTTGGAGCGACAGTGGGGCCAGACGTGGAACAAGTTGAGGCGTCGGAGGACAGAACTGGCCGCTGCCCAGTTGGAATCTTTTGTAACGTTTTTGTTGTGCAGAACGTCCACGAGAGCCCCGCGCTCCGATTCCGTGCTTTTGTTATTGAACCTCCTCACCGTCGCCTCGACATCCCCCCTCCCTGACAGACGGGCCACGCTCTTCAAGACTCCTACCCAAGTGGGCGTCTGAACGTACTGGGTCAGGATCTGGCTCGGAACAAAGTCCGGCAGAGAGGGCAGGATGTGCACGCCCAGGTGAACGAGAGCGGAGCTCAGCTGGGGAGAAGCAGGGGGGCATCCCACCAGCTGCTCACAGACGTAGTTTCCATCCAGGGGTTTCAGCAGGAGCTTATCCCCCTCGGGGCAAGGTAGGAGAGGCAGGTGGGTGAAGCGACTCAGGTCCCCTTGATCCTTGAGGTACGTCCAGAGCTTCCTGATCCAAGGGCAGTTTTTGTTGAGGCGGATGGGGGCCCCGTTCCCGTGCTCTCTCTGCAGGCTCTTCTCAAGCAGCTCTGGCAGATTGCTGTCAGTCACCAGTTGCATTCCCCCAACACCTGCACCCCATTTTTTAATTTTTTTTTTTTGAACATGTCTGCAACTGTGTGGGAGGTGATCAGATATATATATATATATATATATATATATATATATATATACACCGTAAAATCCCTAGCATAAGCCCACCATCTCGCAAACGCCCACCCCCCACTTTGGGCCAAAAGTTGTGCACAGGGGTAACTACCTAGCAAACGCCCACCCTGCTTTTTTCAAAGAGACTATGCTCACTTTCACTAGGATTTGTGGAGACTGTTCTAAAAGTCATCTTTCTCCCCTTCTTTACCTTTTCGTGTTTCTTTCCTTTTTTCTTATTCTTTGTCCCCTCTCCTCACTCCCGTGACAGTATTACACTGTATCTTTCAAATTGGAAGCTCTCCAGTATCTGGATAACGAAGCAGGTGGGAATGTTTCGGAGTGTGCCCATGAATTTTCTGTGGATAGGAAGAGGATCAGGGAATGGAGTAAAAACAGAGATAGACTTGAACAGCAGTACTAAAAGACAAACAAAAACGGAAACTGTCAAAAGGACCAGCAGTTAGATCTGAACATGTCGACCAAGGTGTGCTGCATTATCTGGAAGATGAAAGATCTGAAGGCAGGGTATTGGGAAACAAGGACCTACAACGGAAAGCGATGGAACTCGTGGACCGTCTTTGCCTCAAAATCCCTTTTTTCTATTTTCCTTCACTTCTACTCACACGACCTAACTTACATGCTTTCGGGATTTGTATTCACTCAATTACACGGTTGAGCACAAAAATTATTTTGTGCAAAGGGGTCTGTCCCTAGCAAACGCCCACCCCCAATTTTGCCCTAAATCAGTGCACAGGGGGATGGGCGTATGCTAGGGATTTTATGGTATATATATATATATATATATATATATATATGTATGTATATATATGTATATGTATACAGAAAAATGAACATCCCGTAATTCACGTACGTTTTGAGTGGGTAACAGAAACACAAGCATACCCAGCATGCATCCTGTACACAAAAATCAAATATCCTGTAATTCATGTCAATTTTTGGTAGATTACAGCGCACACGCACACACACACACACACACACACACACATATATATATATATATATATATATATATATATATATATATATATATATATATACATACATACATACATACATATACAGAAAATTGAACATCCCATAATTCACATACGTTTTGGGTGGGTAACAGAAACACAAGCATACCCAGCATGCATCCTGTATACAAAAAAATCAAGCTTCTCTCAAGTCTGTGTCAGCTGAGGTCAAGCGAGCAAAAAACCCTGCAGAATGACAAACAGAAGATTTTTTTTTTTATTTTATTTTACTTTTTATTTTAACAATCACAGGAGACGGACAAGGCACTGCGCACCCCCACCCACTAAGGGAAATCAGAGAAGTTACCCAAACTTTAAAAAAAAAAAAAAAAATTATTGAAAAAATTTTTTTTTTTTTTTTTAAACCAAAAAACTCACGAGACTGGGCCCAGCTGCCAAAGACAGGCCTGTTGAGAGAAGTTACCCAAACTCAAAAAAAAAAATTGGAAAAAAAAAAAAAAAAAATTTTGGAATTTTTTTTTTTTTTTTTTTAAACCAAAAAAAACTCACGGGACTGGGCCCAGCCGCGGAGACAGGCCTGCGGTTTCGGGTGGCGCGGCAAGAAGCACAGCTGAGGCTTCAGCCCTCTCAAAAGCTCCACGTCCCTCTCCTGGCCACACACGTAGTACACCTTCCCGTCACCCCAAGAGCGGAACTGACCGTCGGCCATGGGAACCAACGCCAAGCCCTGCAAAAGGCTGTGGTCGTTGGGGCGGCACAGGTACTCCAGAACGAGGAGTTTCTGGGCGTCTTTGAGAGCGGCTGACCACCGCGAGTCCTGCCGCATGACGCCGCTCAGGTGTCGAGGGCTCACCTGGGTGATGACGACGCTCCTCTCCGAAGGGGCGTCGTTTTGGCCCACCTGGACAGCTCTGTCCTCCGTCAATCCTTTGACGACGTGCGGGGGCAAACGGACCAGGTGGGCCTCGCAGGCCGTGTACACCTGAACGAGGGCTTCCTGAGCCGGCTTGCTTAGGTCGGCCGCCGCCACAGCAGGAGAGGTCATCAGTATGGCGTCTGGCAGTTTGACCCAGTGGCCGCCCTTGACCGGGGTGAAGAAGAGCGGGTGGGGGCGGAGTTTGTGATAGAGGGCAGGGAGGAGGGGGAACCAGTGGGGAGTGACCTTGCTGGGGTCTGGCCACAGGCTGTAGAAAGTCGTGGGTGGTATGCTTGCTTTGTAGCTCCCTTGGACTGCACGAAAAAGCATGCGCACGCGCGCACGCACGCACGCGCAACGCCACGCACACACACACACACACACACGCACATGCACGAACCACACACACAGCAAACACACCACACACACACCACACACACACACCAACACACAACACACACACACACAACACACACACACACACACAACACACACACCACACACACACACACACACACACACACACACACACACACACACACAACACCCCACACACACACACAAAACACACGCATACATGAAGATCTGTATCTCCTTGAAGCTGAAAGAAGAAAGGGCTCAAGAAAAATGAAAACCAGAAGAGAAGAAAGAGACAAGTAGTGGAAACTTCAAACAACAGAGAGAGAGAGAGAGAGAGGAGAGAGAGAGAGAGAGAGAGAGAGAGAGAGAGAGAGAGAGACAGAGACAGAGAGAGAGAGAGAGACAGAGAGAGAGAGAAAGAGACAGAGAGAACACTAAAATCATTTATTGTACTTCGGCCTTTGGCCACAATACAATTCAAAGGGAAGAAAAAAGTGAAGAAAAGATAAAGAGAGAGAGACAGACAGACAGACAGAGAGAGACAGAGACACAGAGACAGAGAGTAATGCATGTTCAATCATTCATGTCCATCACAATAATAATAGGAAAACAAAGATTCCCTATTCAGTATTCCCGAGACTACGCATGTGACTCTATCACATCGCAGTTGATGACAAGAAAAAACCCCCAGAAAATCTGATCTAATGAAAATTTTTTTTAAAGATCTGTATGTCTCTCCATGCATGTTATGGTGTGTGTGTGAATGTGTTCACATGGTTTGCTGTGTCCTTATACTCATGATATAGTGGATGTGTAAATATGTTCACATGGTCTATATGTCCCTCTGTACGTGTCGTAGTGCGTGTGTAAGTAATTTTGTTCACGCGGTCTGCTGTGTCCCCATGCTTAGGGTATAGTGGATGTGTAAATATGTTCACATGGTTTTTATCATAGTGAATGTGCAAATAGTTATGTTGACATGGTCTGTTATGTCTCTATGTACATGGTATGGAGAATTTTTAAATATGCTCACATGATCTTCCTAATGGTGCATAACAGTATATCTGCACTATGCAATATCTACTGATGAGCTCTGTCAGTTATGCATGGGAGCCAAGTGCCAAGGCCTACATTAAAATGGTGTTATGGGGGCAGGAGCCGCCGCTGTAGCCTAGTGGTTAGGGCGTTGGACTCGTAATCTAAAGGTTGCGGGTTCCATCCCAGCTTTCGGCTATGGCGTTGTGCCCTTGGAAAAGGCACTTTACGGCTACTTTCTCACCCCACCCAGGTGTAAAAGGGGTACCAACCTTGTGTTGGGGTCAACCCTGCGATAGACTAGCGTCCTATCCAGGGCGGAGTCTATGACTCTCAGTCGCTTAACGCCACAGAAACCGGGATAAGCACCGGCCTGGTGAGCTTTAGGCTCGGGACAGACTTTAACTTTAACTTTAACATGGGGGTAGGGTAGCCTAGTGGTTAGACTGTTGCGCTCATGATCTGACAACCAGGGATCAAGCCACCACGGAGGTGCCCGTTTTAGGGAATTTCATCCTGGAGTTAACATCAGTACTGACACCCCCCTCCCCCCCACCACCAAAGTTTTTCAGATGAGACTATATTTTCTATTCAGTACTCCCAAGGCTGCATATGTGATTCTATCACATTGTAGCTGATGACAGGAGAATCTGAAAATCTGATCTGAAAAAATTTTTTTTTTAAAAAGAGACTATAAACTGAAACCCCATGTGCGAACACATGCAGAACATCTTGCATTTATGTTCAAACACCTTTCCTGCCGTAGAACTTTAGTGTGCTGGTAGGAACGGATGACAATTTTTTTTTTCAATGCATGCACACAGGTGTTGTGTTTAAACACTATCCCCAAATTTGGAAAGCAGCTACCTTCTAAAAAAAAAAACAGTCGCATACATAAAAAAAAATCTCACCATTAGTGAACCTCGTAGCTCTAGCCAAAAAAAAAAAAAAAAAAAAACCCACAAACACCCCCCCCCTTCCCCCTCCCGCCCCCCCAACCTATCCTCCACACGTGGAACACCCACCCACCCACCCACCTTCTTCCTGCCACTTCAATCAGCAACTTGGTGTAGGCTTTGGGTAAGGTCTCGCACACCAGCATTAGTGAACATCATAGCTCTAGCCAAACCCCCCCCCCACCTATCCTCCACACGTGGAACACCCACCCACCCACCCACCTTCTTCCTGCCACTTCAACCAGCAACTTGGTGTAGGCTTTGGGTAAGGTCTCGCACACCAGCATTAGTGAACATCATAGCTCTAGCCAAACCCCCCCCCCCCCCCCCCCACCTATCCTCCACAAGTGGCACACCCACCCACCCACCCACCTTCTTCCTGCCACTTCAACCAGCAGCTTGGTGTAGGCTTTGGGCAAGGTCTCGCACACCAGCAACCTGTTCCACACCAAGGCGTCGTCCACGGGTCCTTTACCCCTCTCCTCCTCCTCCCCCCCCCCACCACCATCGGACGTGGGCCACTTGACGTGGCAGCGGTTCTGGCTCAGCTCAAAGAAGCCGTGCACGTGGACGGGGAGGCCTGAGGGGCTGGGTGCTGTGGGGGCAGGGGCAGGAAGGAGAACACCTGCCCTGAGACAGCAGCGTCCTGATCCTGAGGGCCGTTCATTCTGGCGGCCAGCCCCACGTAGGGCCGGTGGGAGAGGCTCTTCCGCTGTGGAAAGAATAGAGTCACGCTTTTTTTGTCAACCGAGTGAGTGTGCCGCTCTTTGTGAATGACACATTAGCTTTTTTGTCAACTGAGTGTGCCGCTGTCGCTCTTTGCTAAGTTAGTTAAAGTTAAAAGTCTGTCCCAGCCTAAGGCTCATCACGCCGGTGCTTATCCCGGTTTCTGTGTGGCGTTAAGCGACTGAGAGTCATAGACCCCCCCCTGGATAGGATGCCAGTCTATCGCAGGGTTAACCCCCAACACAAGGTTGGTACCCCCCTTTTACACCTGGGTGGGGTGAGAAAATAGCCGTAAAGTGCCTTTTCCAAGGGCACAACGCCATAGCCGAAAGCTGGGATGAACCCGCAACCTTTAGATTACGAGTCCAACGCCCTAGCCACTAGACTACAGCGGCAGCACTCTTTGCTAAAACTATAAATAATTTTTGTTACTGATTGCTTGTGTGTTGTATAGGTGAATGCAAGCGCTTTGATTTGTTTTTACAAGATATAGCACTATATAATTCCATGTATTATTATTATTATTATAAATGACACACAGCTTTTGTCTTGCTTTCTATCAACTGAGTATGCAGCTGTCACTCTCTGTACAATGACACATAGCTTCTTCTTCTTTGAATTAGAAACTGCTGTTGGCTGTCATATGGGCGAAAATGCGTTGCACCACCTTTAAGCACCTGACAAGTCAGGTGCAGTGCATCCGACTTTGAGGCAAGAGAAACAACGCATTGTTATCTTTTAAGTCTTTCTGGGGAAAAAAGGCAGGAGAATGAACCATGAAGGCAGAAAATAGACAAGGAAGTGACAGGGAGAAGACGAAGGCAGAAACAAAGGGAGGGATAGAAGAGGGGAAATTCCTAACAAAGAGTTTTTTCCAGAAGGTGAGATTACTTTTATACTGACCGGCCCCTAGCATCCTCACATGGGGTGACAAATAATTGAACACACTCAAGATTCAAGATTTTCATTCGCCTTTGACCCCTCTTGGGGCATGGAGGATTTCAGAACACAAAATCAATTGTAACATATTATAATATGATTTAGGCCGCCGCTGTAGTCTAGTGGTTAGGGAGTTGGACTCGTAATCTAAAGGTTGCGGGTTCGATCCCAGCTTTCGCTATGGCGTTGTGCCCTTGGAAAAGGCACTTTACGGCTATTTTCTCACCCCACCCAGGTGTAAAAGGGGTACCAACCTTGTGTTGGGGGTTAACCCTGCGATAGACTGGCGTCCTATCCAGGGGGGAGTCTATGACTCTCAGTCGCTTAACGCCACAGAAACCGGGATAAGCACCGGCCTGATGAGCCTTAGGCTCGGGACAGACTTTAACTTTAACTATAATATGATTTAATTATAGAATACGTTCATACACACAAGATTCAAGATTTAATTCGCCTTTGACCCCTCTTAGGGCATGGAGGACACACACACACACACACACACACACACACACAAAATATACATATACATACATGCATATATATATATATATATATATAATATATATATATATATATATATATATATATAATATATTTATTTATATCATATTATTTGGTCTAGTGGGTAATTGCATGCCTTGTACATCCCATGTGTGGATCCTCTGTATTTTTCCCTACCTGTCCTGTGTATCTTACCTAACTTATCTTTCATATCTCGGAGGACAGGACAGCTCGGTGGTTAGAGCATTCCGTACTTGCTCTGACCGGGCTTTGAACCCTAACCAAGATGCCTAGGATTATTCCCATGGGTTAACATCACTGTGACTCCGCTCCCCTTCAAAGTCCTTCACATGAAACTATACACTTAAGGTCCCGTGTGCAAATGCATGCAGAACATCTTGAGAAAACTTGTTCCGCCTTTTGGAAAAGTAAGCCTTTGCATGCAGGTAAGAGCAGATGACAAAATTCTTTAAAAAAAACTGCATGTACAAGGGGAGTGGATGTAAAAAAAAAATCAAAAAAAAAATCGAGTGTTTATTTCTCATCCTGCATCTCTCTCACCTGTCCTTTGTGTCTTTCCCTGTATCTTTCTTACCCTTTTTTTTTTTTCGGTGTCTTCCTCCCCTCATCTTTCTTACCTGCCCTCCATGTCTTTCTCACCTGCTCTCTTTTCTCTTTCCATACACCTGTCTATTCGCCTCTCTACTCTTTCCCTGCACCTCCCTCGCCTGTAATTTTATTTCTTTTTTTTTTTATTTAAACAAAATTCTTTTCTGTTTCTCTCTCACTTGCCTTAGGTAACTTCCCCACACCTTTCCCCACCTGTGCCTTGTGTCTTTACAATCTGCCCTCTTTTTAAATTTTTTAAATTTATTTATTCTTTTATATCGAGGATAATGGAATAAGCATTCATGTGCTTTTTTTACATCCAGTCCCTGTGTGTATGCAGTTTTGTCAATCTTGTCATCTGTTCCCACCGGCACACGATGGCCTACTCTTACGAAAAGCAGAACAGGATTTAACATGTGTGAAAGATGTCCTGCGTGCGTTCGCACACAGGGCCTCGGTTTATAATCTCATCCGAAAGACTTTTGGGGAGAGTGGAGTCCGCGCTAGTGTTAACTCCAGGAGAAAAATCTCTTAATTTTTCTGTCTTTCTCTGTACCTCTCTCACTCTGTTTTTTTTTTTTTTTTTCTTTCAACAAAAAAAAAATCCCATATCTTTATCATCTCCACATTAGTCTTTTCCCAATCATCCTTTAAACCTATCTCTGACTTCCTACCTCCACCACCACCACCCACCTTACCCCCTCCCCCTTATCTCCCCCCCCCCCCCCCCAACCATCCACCCTTTCCTCCCTGACATTTTTTATCTCCCCCTTTTTTTTCTTTTTTGCTGCCTCATCTTCTGTAATGTCCCCGAACTGTTGCTCCCACGCCGCTCATTTCAATCTCCCAGCCACAGTCATACCCAGATTTGTTGTGTCTCATCCCCGGGGTCGGGAGTCCACAGGGAGCTCATCAATGTCTTGCCTTATTCAAGAGGAGAGAGAGGGAGAGAG
>CM060342.1:12453642-12463642 GCA_030674155.1 Stramonita haemastoma | reverse complement strand
CCCCCCTTTACATTAATTTTGTTCTTTATCCTTTCCAAGAATACACCTGAAAACACTTCAAGCACAATGATTATAACATTCACTCGTGATATTAGCATACATCTGATTGGAATGTTTCGAACATTTTAGACTAAATATAAATTTAATAAATAAATAAATAAATGAATGAATAAATAAAATTGATTACAGAATTGATAACTAGGGTATAACTTGTACACAGAGTAGCATAAGACACTGAAACAACGCGAGAAATACGTTAATTATTTTGATACAGCCATCATTCTAAAGCAGAATGCCTTTTGTTGGAATGATATATGAATCGTCCTAAATCATGAAGGCTTTTGTGATCTTGCATCATAAGTTTCAATGTTTTTTTTCTGAAGGGTATTGCCTATAACGAGATGGGATGTATTTTTGTCACAAATCAGTCAGAGAGAGAAAGACAGAGACAGAGAAAGACAGAGACAGAGAGAGAATAATGCATGCTCAGTCGATGTCCATTACAACAGCAGTAGGAAAACAAAGATTCCCTTTAAAGAACTCCCAAGGCTACACATATGTGATTCTATCACATCGTAGTTGACGACAGGAAAAACTGAAAATCTGATAAAAAATTAAAAAATGTTGGTGTCCCATAACCTAGGCAGTCATAGGGGAGCAAGGCATCAGAGACCTCAGCTTCTCTAGGGGCCAGCTATATTGAGGGCTGTGCCCATCTCCTCTCCCTCGCTGCTTTACCTTCCCTGACCCTAAAGAGGGCAGGTACCCATTTACAGCCGGGTGAACTGGGGGGACTGTACTGAAGCCAAGGTGCGCAAACGGTCACCCATCCAACTGGTAACCACACCCGATGCTGCTTAACTTGACTTGGGGGAAAAAGCGAGTGCTCTGATCACTGAGCTATCCAGCCCCCATATTTAAAAAAAAAAGAAAAACCCAATACCCAACACATACCTTTTTGCCAGGGAAAACAAAAAAAAACAGACAAAAAAAACACCCAAACCTCTTTGCCAGGGAGGGGAAAAAAACAACCAAAAAAACCACCAAACTTCTTTGCCAGGGAAAACCAAAAAAAAACACAAAAAAACCCCAAAACCCAACCAAACCTCTTTGCCATGGAAAACAAAAAACAAACAACAACAACAAAAAAAACACCCAACCAAACCTCTTTGCCAGGGAAAACAAAAAAACAAACAACAACAACAAAAAAACCACCCAACCAAACCTCTTTGCCAGGGAGAAAACAAAAAAACAACAAAAACAAAAAAAAACAAACCAAACCTCTTTGCCAGGGAAAACAAAAAAACAACAAACAAAAAAACACCCAAACCTCTTTGCCAGGGAAAACAAAACAAACAACAAAAAAACCAAAAAACCAACCAAACCTGTTTGCCAGGGAGAAAAAAAACCAGACAAAAAACCCACCCAAACCTCTTGCCAGGGAGAAAACAAAAAAACAACAACAAAAACAAAAAAACCCCAACCAAACCTCTTTTCCAGGGAGAAAACAAAAAAACAACAACAAAAACACAAAAAAAACCACCCAAACCTCTTTGCCAGGGAAGAAAACAAAAAAACAAACAACAAAAACAAAAAAAATCAATCAACCTCTTTGCCAGAGATAAAACAAAAAAACAAACAACAACAAAAACAAAAAAACAAAACAAAACTCTTTGCCAGGGAAAAACAAAACACAACAAAAACAACAAAAACAAAACAAACCTCTTTGCCAGGGAGAGAAAACAAAAAAAACAACAACAAAAACAAAAAAAACCCACCCAAACCTCTTTGCCAGGGAGAAAAATAAACAGACAAAAAAACCACCCAAACCTCTTTGCCAGGGAGAAAACAAAAAAACAAACAACAAAAACAAAAAAACAGACCAAAAAAACACCCAAACCTCTTTGCGAGGGAGAAAAAAAACAAACAACAAAACAAAACAGAAAAAAACCCACCCAAACCTCTTTGCCAGGGAAGAAAACAAAAAAACAACAACAAAAACAAAACAAAACAACAACAAAAAAAATAAACCTCTTTGCCAGGGAAGAAAAAAAAACAAAAAAAACAACAAGAAACAAAAATCAATCAAACCTCTTTGCAGGGAGGAAAACAAAAAAACAACAATAAAAACAAACAAATCCCTATTAAACCTCTTTGCCAGGGAAGAAAACAAAAAAACAACAACAAAAACAAACAAAACAACAACAACAAAAAACCCCTCTTTGCCAGGGAAGAAAACAACAACAAAAAACAACAACAAACAAAAATCAATCAAACCTCTTTGCCAGGGAAGAAAACAAAAAAACAACAATAAAAACAAACAAATCCAATAAACCTCTTTGCCAGGGAAGAAAACAAAAAAACAACAACAAAAACAAAAAAAACAACAACAACAAAATAAACCTCTTTGCCAGGGAAGAAAAACAACAACAAAAAAACAACAAACAAACAAAAAATCAATCAAACCTCTTTGCCAGGGAGGAAAACAAAAAAACAACAATAAAAACAAAACAAAAAACCAACCAAACCTCTTTGCTAGGGGACAAAACAAAAAACAACAACAACAACAACAACAAAAACCCCAACCAAACCTCTTTGCCAGGGAGGGGAAAACCCCCCAAAAAAAAACACCAAACCTCTTTGCCAGGGAGAAAATAAAAAACAACAACAAAAACAAACAAAAAACCAAACCAAACCTCTATGCCAGGAAAACAGAAGAAAAACAAAAACCCCAAAAAAAACAACAACAAAAACAAACAAAAAACCAAACCAAACCTCTATGCCAGGGAAACAGAAGAAAACAAAAAACCCCAAAAAAACAACAACAAAAACAAACAAAAAACCAAACCAAACCTCTATGCCAGGGAAAACAGAAGAAAAACAAAAAAAACCCAAAAAAACAACAACAAAAAACAACCAAAACAACAACAACAAAAAAACCAAACCAAACCTCTTTGGCAGGGCAGCTCTTGTTCCTCGTGGTGATCCCGGCCATGAACCGTTGCCTGCTCTGCCGTACCTCCCCGACACAAGCGTCATCCAGGCCCACCGAGAACTCCAAGACAGGGGCAAGGGCCGGGCAGGGGCACCGTGAGTGCAGGCGTACATCTCGATCCTCTCCAGCCGCTTGAGGAAAAGCAGCATGGTGCTGATCTCTCCCTGCAGAGCTTGCTTCAGCTGCTGAACGCGCTGGTGAGTGTACAGCGTGGGCGAGATCCCCGAGGCTTCTTGTCTCAACGGGAACCAGAACACCGTGCCTTGAAACTTGGATGCTGAAAAGGGACCGGGGGGGGGGGGGGGGGGATGATTATTATCGTTGAAAAACAGACAAAAAAACCACCCAAACCTCTTCGCCAGGGAAAACAAAAAAAAAACAGACAAAAAAAACAACCAAAACCTCTTTGCCAGGGAGTAAAAAAAATAGTCGAAAGGGTGGGGGGTGGGGGTGGGGGTGGGGGGGGTGATGATTATTATCGTTGAAAAAGAAAGAAGGAGAGTGGGGGATGGTTGTTTCGACTTCAACCTGCATTAACCTCTTTTTACTGTGCTGTTGACCAACAGCGTTTGTCAAAGAGAAACAAACCGCCACCAGCAATGCTCAAGTTGGCGACTGCTGTTTGTGAAGCTTCAAGCTCTCTCTGTTTTGTCCAGCATGTGCCTGAGCAATATATGATAGCAGCGAAAGGGTTAACAATTAAACCAGGAGGGTTCTGGGTTCGATTCCCAGCCTTGCCTTTTCTTCCCAGTTTGGCAAGAAAAATAATTTAAGTGAATGTCAGTCCTTCGGATTAGACTATAAACCGAGACCCCGTTTGCAGATGCATGCAGATTATCTTGCACACACATTAAGACCCGTTCCTTCTTTCCGAAGAGTAGGCCATTTCATGGGGTAGGAATGGATAGCAAAAATCTAAAAACAACACATGCACAAATGTGTGGTTTTTAGACACCATGCCCACAGTCAGAATGCAACTACCTAAATTGTGCGGGGGGGGGGGAACCGTCACAGACGCAAAGATCTCACCATTAGTGAACATCAGAGCTCTACCTTAGGAAAACAAAACAAAAACTCATTGAGAAAAGAGTAATGGAGGAAAGTAAGTGCATGATACCAGTTAAAACCTCTCCCATCATTTGAAAATGATGAATCATCCCCGCAGTCAGAATGTAAGGCAAAGGTAAAGGTGTCCCATAACCTAGGCGGTTGTAGGGGAGCGAGGCATCAGAGACCTCAGCTTCTCTAGGGGACAGCATATTGAGGGCGGCGCCCATCTTCCTCTCACCTCGCTGCTTTACCTTCCCTGACCCTAAAGAGGGCAGGTGCCCATTTACACACACACACACACACACACACCCCACACACTCTCTCTCTCTCTCTCTCTCTCTCTCTCACACACACACACACACACACACACACACACACACACACACACACACACTCTCTCTCTCTCTCTCTCTCTCTCTCTCTCTCTCTCTCTCTCTCTCTCTCTCTCTCTCTCTCTCACACACACACTCTCTCTCTCTCTCTCTCTCTCTCTCTCTCTCTCTCTCTCTCTCTCTCTCTCTCACACACACACCACACACACAACACACACACAACACAACACACACACCACACAAACACACTCCTCTCTCTCTCTCTCTCTCTCTCTCACCTCTCACACACACACACACACCACACACACAAACACAACAACACACATGCAACACAACACACACACACACAACACCACTATCATAACACCACACACACATTAACAACACACCACACCACACACACACACACACACACACCACACACAACACACACACCACACCATCAACACAACACACACACTCACCATCCCACCACACACACCACACACCACAACACATCACCAACACACACACACACACACACAACACACACACACACACACACACACACACACACACACACACATTCACCACAACACACACACACACACACACAACACACACACACACACAACACACACACACACACACACACACACACACACCTACACACACACACTTACACACACCACACACACTTCTACAAATAGACTTGTACAACCAGCCACCATGGTGCAGCGATTAGCGCACTGGATTCCTGGCCTGAAGGCCATGGATTTCTTCATCATCAAACGCTCAGACGGCAACCATTGTTGTCTGTCTTATGAGCAAAAACGAATGGCGCTGCCGTTAAGCACCTGTCAAGTCAAACCCAGCACATCCAACTTCGGCGTGGGAAAGAATCGTTGTCTTTTATGCACAGCGCACAAATTCAACACCACTCAAGTCAAGAGTGCTAAATTTAGCGAGCCCTTTCCTTTGACATAATCCAAGTGTGGGCAGTTCATGCTAAAAATAGCACCAGCTGGCCCCAGCTGGGCTGGGCTGGGATGGATTAGTGAGCAGCTGAGAGGAGCTGAGAGCGAGGGAAACTGACTGACAGCTGTGTTAGTCTTTCTGCATAAAAAAAAAGTCAGGAGACGGATCAAGAAGGAGGATAATAGTCAAGGAGGTGACAAGAAGAAAAGGAACAAAGGAGAAACAAAGAGAGGTATGAAAAAGAGGGAATTCCTAGCACATAATTTCCAGAAAGTGGGGATGCTTTATTTTTATTATTTTATTTTTTTAATAGAAAGTGTGGATGCTATTTACACTGACAGACCCCCGGCATCGGGGGGAGAGGGGGGTGGGGGGGTGGGGGTGGGGGGGAGGTATCATGGATTTGAACCCCCTAAGTCTTTGGAACTTTTTTGCTTTCACTCACTACAAATCCTACCCTGAGTGAGTTTGCTACACAGTCACTGAGAAGACAGAAACCACACAGTCGAACTTTATCCTCTTACTCTGAGGTAAGGAAGGAAGGAAGGAGCTAGCCGGAGTCCCCCCCCAAAAAAAAAACCTTAAGGGATTCGAACCAGCAAACCTGAAACCAGTAACTTTATATGCGCTAACCACTACACCATGGTCCTGATCACAAAAGTCTGACCTGTCAGAGCGTTGCGATCCAGAGACTTCACTAAGGGAGCCAGGGCGTGTTGCAATGCCTGTCGCTCCTTTGCTGTCAGTTCCTCAAGGGGCATCGGAATGATGGTCTCCCTTTCATCCCTGAACGGGTCCATGAAAAGCAGCTGGGTATCGCTGATGATGACTGGGTGATCTGTAATAACCACATAATCCATCAATCAGTAGTGAGGACACAATCCGTTATATGGGCACAATCCGTAATGAGGACACAATCCATAATGACACAATCCGTAATAATGATACAATCCATCAATCTGCAATCATGACACAATACGTCGATCTGTAATGACACAATCCGTAATAACGACACAGTCCATCAATCTGTAATAACAACACAATCCCTCAATTTGCAAAGAACACACAATCCCTCAATCTGTAATGATTCTCCAAACACAAATTGCTTCTAGATTTCGCATTCCATCATGAAATCTGGTCAGGCACATATGTTCACTCGCCTTTTCCTCCTTCTAAATAATATCAGCAGCTATAATTACTTCCAGACTCACAGCAGGGTCTTTGCCTCTATCCTGATAGAGCTTTAGCACATGGTAGCAATCAGTGGAGGTCACTGCGTGATGAAAAACTACTGTGTGTAAATCCAGGCAAATCCCGGTTCGGGATTCAGGGGAAGGAATGATTAATCCCGGCAAATCCCAGTTCGGAACTAAGGGGGTTAACATAAACCTTGGCATTTAGCTGACATCGGCTTGAACTGAATTATGATTATTATTAACATCAATACTATCATAAAGAAAACAAAACACATGATCAAAAAAACAACCACAAAACCCCACTCTGATCTACCTGTCAGATGAAAGACAGACTTGAAGCCGAGGCCAAATCGGCCGACCTTGAGAGGATCCCTGACCTTGACACTGTCCCGCAGTTTACATATACCCTCCCAATCTTCCGTGGTAAAAAGGGCATCGTTGTAGACAATCAGTCCTGGCATCTGTAAAAAAAAAAAGAAAGAAATCTCTCCATTGGTGATTCTTGGAGCTCTAGCCAAGGAATGAAAAAAAAAAATCATAAAAATGCTATTCAGTCTGTACCATGAAGTTGGGGGGGGGGGGGGGGGGGGGGCTGCTGAACACACTGGTAATTGACAAGTAAGAGAACATATCAAAGCAATCTATCAGAAACAAACATGAAAAGAATATCTGCATTCATAAACTATAGTTTTCACTTCATCATTCTGCTGCTTCATTGCATAAAGGCATGGTGTATTGGATTCACCATGCATTCTGTATCTAAGTTTATGAACATTTATTTCTGACACACCCACACAGTCTAAATTTAGCCATTATTCTTTTCAAGTGCATATCCACTTCAAGCTTTCAATAAGGTTTGATGTCAAATAGGCTTATAAATTTAGAGAGAGAGAGAGAGAGAAGAGAGATGAGAGAGAAGAGAGAGAAGAGAGAGACAGAGAGACAGACAGACAGACAGACAGACAGACAGAAGACAGACAGACAGACAGAGAAGAGAGACAGAGACAAGAGAGACACAGAGAGAAAAAAGACAGAGACAGACAGACAGAGAAAGAGAAGAGAGACAGAGAGAGAGAGAGAAAGAAGAGAGAGAAGAAGAGAAAGAGAGAGAAGACGAAAGAAGGAGAGAGACAGACAGACAGAAGACAAAACAGAAGACAGACAGAAAGACAGACAGAGAAAAAACAGAGAGAGAAAGCGAGTTGTGCTCTCTTAAAATGCGAATACTTAAATTTAAACGCCATCTGGAAAAAAAAAAAATATTTATTTTTTTTAACGCCAATTCTATCTAGGAGAGAAAAAAAAATATAAAAATCTTTTTTTTTTAAATGCCAATCTCTTATCTTACAGAGAAGACAGAGAACGGTCATCCAAAGGAGCTAGGTTGGGCTCCCGCTTCTTGCCGGACGTTCCATGCGGTCTGGACGTTGCTGTGTCGATGTGACCGAGATGATTTTCACTCCGAGCTCCCGCATCTCCGATTTTGGAACAGCTCCTGCACATCATCATCGTCATTCATTTTCAGGTGTTTCTTCTTTTCTTCTCTTTTTTTTTTTCATCATGTTTCAAGGTGTTTCTTCTTCTTCTTTTTTTTCAATCATCGTTTCAGGTGTTTCTTTTTTTTTTTTTTTTTTAAATCTTTTTTTGTTCCTCGCTAGAGCTCCAATGGCTCACTTTTTTTCCCCCCTAGCAACAGATTTTAATGTTTGAACTCGCTCTTTCATGAATGATACTTGTGGGCAGAAAAATGACCAAGAGTCAGGGTATTCCATTTAGTGGTCCCCGCACAGAATTATATGTTGAACTCAGCTCTTTCATGATGTTTGCTGGGCAGACCCAAAGGAGTTGTACTGTGATCCCCATTCCTTAGGTGGCTACCCAGTAGGAGTTGTACTGTGATCCCCATTCCTTGAGGTGGCTACCCAAAGTTCCATCCTGAAAAAATCTGTTGATTTTAATCCTATAACCAAACACATCCAACACCAAATGTACACAAAATACAGTCTGCCACTTTGAAACAGCTCCTGCACGCAGGAGAAAATCTGCTGTGACATAAAAGCGGTACAAAATACAAGATACAAAATACTTGCATTGCGAAAAAAATGACTCGAGACTTTTTTTTTTTTTTTTCTAAACAGACACATAACTTAGAAGCACCATGTGCAATTTTTATATCATTTTCGGTTTGATTTTAGATATAAAGTTGATTCCAGATTCACACTTATCTTGATAACTGACAACCATTTTGGCCCAGCTGGGCCAAAGTCTTCTGTTTTCGTGTTTGTCAATTTGGGGGGAGGGTGTGGTGGGGGGGGGGGGGAGTTCATTCCTGAGCTAGAGCTCCAAGGTTTGCCAATGATAGCAATCTGGCACGCAGCCATTTTTGCCCACACGTTACCAGCGATCATGCGGTTAAAAAAATTTTATCATCTCCAGCCTACTGGCACGAATTATGTCCCTGCTCTTCCAACAAAGGTCGGAACACATTTTTTTGTGTGGTGTGTGCACAAGTGTTTTCAATGTCCTTACACAGCAGGGCCCCCTTAGTTTACAGTCCCAATCAATCCGGATAAGGACTTTTACTTATTACATTTATTTATTTATTTATTCTTTTATATCGAGGATAAGGAATAAGCAATGCATGTGCTTTTTTTTACATCCATCCCTGTGTGTATGCAGTTTTGGAAATCTTGTCATCTGTTCCCACTGGCACACAAGGCCTACTCTTACGAAAAGCGGAACAGGATTTAACGTTTGTGCAAGATGTCCTGCGTGCGTTCGCACACGGGCCTGAGTTTATATCTCATCCGAAGGACTTTTGGGGAGAGTGGAGTCAGCACTGATGTTAAACTCCAGGGGAAAAATCCCCTCGAGCGGGAGTGGAACCTGGGTTTGTCAAATTTGCGAGTGCAATGTTCTGACCACTAGGCTATCCCGTCCATCACCATATGACCATCAGATCACGAGCACACCACTCTTACCACTATGCCTCCCTCCCACCCCCAAACTAGTACAGGTCTGAACGAAGACAC
This sequence comes from Stramonita haemastoma, assembly GCA_030674155.1. NCBI lineage: Eukaryota > Metazoa > Mollusca > Gastropoda > Neogastropoda > Muricidae > Stramonita > Stramonita haemastoma. Next base: position 12,454,080 of record CM060342.1, on the reverse strand, counting down.
TGAACTCAAGGACCAAAAAAAAAAAAAAAAAAAAAAAAAAAAAATCAAGGACAGCATGACACACTAATCCAAGAAGACCAAGACCCAAGAAGACTGGAAAGGTCACCTTGAAGATCTGTCCGTTGTCGGGATACTCTTGCAGAATGTTGCGCAGGTCGTGGAGCAGGCTGCCTCGGTCAAAGCCCCTCATGCGGGGTACCCTGCCCACTCCTTCCTCCTCCTCCTCCTCCATCCTCTTCTCCTTCTGGGTCACTTCAGCCCTGTCCTCTGTTTAACAGAAAGAACAATGAACACTGAACAAATTTTATTCATAAAGGGTAACAGAATAAGCATAACAGTTGCTTTTTTACATCCAGCCCTCACAGAAGTGCATGCATGCCAGTAAACATACATGTGTATTGTGAGCATACACTTGCATGCGTGCACACACACACACGC
>CM060342.1:12441142-12448642 GCA_030674155.1 Stramonita haemastoma | reverse complement strand
AACACACACACACACACACACACACACAACACACACACACACACACACACAAAAACACACACCACACACACACACACCCCCATGTAATGTCCTATAACTTAAAAGATATGATTTCAACTTTCCCCCATTACAGCATGGCAAAGATCAGACAAATAATCTCGCTTATTTACAGATTAAAGCTAAATGCATTTAAAACAAAATTTGTAAAAGGAGTTAGGTGCTGTTGTGGTGACAATATTTCAAGTTTTCATTTGATTTTTTCATGTAAAACTTTAAAAACATTTTTGCCAGATATTCCAGAGGGTTCGTTTGAAAATGTTTTCAGTGACTTCTCATTCATTAGTATTCAGAATTTGTGAATGTTTGCTTCAAAGTCCAGTTGCCCAGCTACTTTAGGTTTAACATCAGCAGTTATCCTGTTCTAGTTTTCATTTCATTTTATTCATGATGATAAATGTTTTGCCTGGCATCACACACACACACACACACACACACACACACACACACACACACACACACACACACACACACACACACACCACACCACACCACACCCACACACAAACACCCACACACACACACATACACACGCACACCCATATGTGTGCGCACTTTCTGGCATTTAATTTAATCAAGTTTATCTGTTTTCCTTTGCTTGTTTTTTGGTATGTATAATTCCACGAGTTTGTGATGGTTAGATCAGTTTGATCCTTTTCCCTCCAATCAATTGTCCAAACATATTGATATTATTTTCTCATTTTTCACCCTACCCATTACCCGTCTAATATCCCTTTCTAGTGGACAGATGTTAAAATTGAAGACACACACACCATAACTATATGAAATCAGCCCAGCTCATTCACAAACAGCCCAAATAGTGCAGATCTGCCTAAAAGCACTCTTTCCTTTTGTTTACTGATACCAATGACCGACTTTATTCATCAGTGGCAGAGAAAACGTGAAAGAACTCAGCAAAACAGACATTGTCTCTCCACAAATGTTGTCCTGTTGCCATTGCTGACGATACGCTTCGCGAACGGGAAAAAAAAAAGGGGGGGGGGGGGGAGGAGATAGAGCAAAAGCAAAACCGAAAGTAGATCTCCGGAGGCAATGCTTGCATAGAAAGTACAATATTACAGCACTTGCCGAAACATACTATTGTCAATATTGACAGTGGTCGGAAGCTAATAACATCTCTTGATCTTGTCTGATTCGAATGTGACGTATTATTATTATTGATCCAAACTCAATATTTATATATACCATTATCTCCGTCTTTTCGGTGTTAACTCCTCCAAATCTCTCCCTTGCTTGACATAACATGCGTGTGCAGTATGGCTAGTATCGCCCATCTTTTTCCTGACTTTCTCTTTGTTGTGATATCCTTTCAAACGATAATTATGGGTCATCTCTGGGTGAATATGTCACTTCTTTTTTTTCCATCTTCTTCTTTTTCCTGACACCAACGAGGTCAACAGTACTGTGCGCCGTGACTCAACGTTTCGCGAGCAAAAAAAAAAAGAAAAGGAATAAAGTCTCAGCTGAGATAGAAAAAGAATAGAAACTGATGGGGCACTACAAGTAAATTTGGCTAATAAGTTGTGTTGTAACAACGCCTCAAATCCTGATCTTGATCCTGAAGAAGCGGACGCCGCAGCAGCAGCCACGGACAATACGATACAATGAGCCTAGCATAACTCTTCCCAGCGACGTTATCGACACTTGCCGCTAAGGCTAGCCTATGCCCGGCCTGGGACCTCTTTGGGGCCTAGACCTAGACCTAATCGTTATTTTATTTTAAATTTTAAAGTGCTGGTGGAAACGGGTGACAAACCGCATGAATAGGGGTAAGCCTAGCGTCTCCATGTTAAACACACACGCGCGCGAATACTTATTCTTATTAGGCCTAGGCCCTATCCTCAAAATAAACGATCATTTAAAAATAAAAAAAAATCCGATCCAAACAATTCAACTCCAAGGACCTCTGGTAGCACACTTTCAGAAAATCTCAAAGAGTGAAAACTTGTAGCAAACTGTCGACCTATTAGTATCCTGTTCTAAAAAAAGAACAACATCAAACTGCATCATATAGCCTATGCATTATATAGCCTAGTGTAGTTTTACAAAACTGGTAACAGTTGCTGTGGTTCCCCAGTATTCGTTACCCCTTGATCACGTCCACACGCTCGTCTAGGCTACACATTCAGCACGATCGTACTACATACCTTTGAAAGCTGGTCGGTGGTCAAAATGGGTTAGACTTCAACTTAGAGTCCTCAGAGGCAGTTTAAAAGTATGAGTTTGATCGGTTGTCTTGAAACAGTTTCCCGTTTGGGCCTACCAGGGCATCAGTCGACCTTTCATGGAGACGACAAAATATGTTATGTGACTACGCCAAGCCTATCGAATCTGGCTCTGCTCTTCATCCAATCGCTGTGGAAAGAAAAACTTGACTGAGTCCGGTTTCTTAGAAAAGATTACTACTATCGGTTCATGGAAACTGGTATTATCCGATACTATATATATAATATATACATATATAGTATGGGACGAAGTAATGCTTTCTGTTCTGCCAGCAGAAGTTAGATCCCCCAGGAATGGGTCATGCTGGTGTTGACGTCACAGGCTAAACCCAAACAAAACAAAAAAATCTCCACTCATAAAAGCTAATACGTATAAAAAACCGCAATTCAGTTGGCAATGCAGAGTTTACGTATAAGCCCTTTTGAGTGGAAGGAACAAAATGTTTGTTTTCCGTTTTCAAATATGAGACTGCCTGACTGCCTGTCAGTCTGTGTGTCTCCTTAAGTGTGCATGTTTGTACGTACATACATACATACACACATACATACATACGTACACACACAGAAATACATACACACGTACACACAGATACACACATATACGGAGTTAACATCAGTGCTGACTCCGCTCTCCCCAAAAGTCTTTTGGATGAGATTATAAACCGAGGCCCCGTGTGCGAACGCACGCAGAACATCTTGCTCACACGTTAAATCCTGTTCCGCTTTTCGTAGGAGAAGGCCATTGTGTGCCGGTGGGAACAGATGACTATTTACACAACAGCATACACTCCGGAATTGGATGAAAAAAAGCACATGAGTGCTTATCCCATTATCGTTGATATAAAAGAATAATAATATATAAAAACAAAAAACACATAGGCCTACATACATACATACATACATAGGCCTACATAACATACTATACATACATACATACATACATTACAAGATGTATGAATCCAAGAATGAAATGAAATTATTAGTTAAAGATTTTGGTAGCAATTCTAAACATCATATTGTAAAGACTTATAACTTTAAAAATATGGTCTCGAATTTTCCACATTATAGTATAGTGAAGCTCAGACAAGTAATCTCGCTACTTTATAGACTAAAGCTAAATGCATTTAAAACAAAATTTGTGACAGGTGTTACGTGCTGTTGTGGTGAAAACATTTCAAGTTTTCATTTGATTTTTGAATGTAAAGTTTTAAAAACATATTTGCCCAATATTCCCGATTGTTCATTAGAAAATGTTTTCAGTGATTTTTCATTAATTTTTAGAATTTCTGAATGTTTGCTTCATAGTCCAGTTGCCCGTTTACTTTAGATTGGACTTTACCTTTTTCTTGTTCCAATAACATGTTATCTTATTGGTGGTATTTACTGCCTGTAAGAACACACACACACACACACACACACACACACACACACACACACACACACACACACACAGTCTCTCTCACACACACACACACACACACACACACACACACACACACACACACACACACACACACACACACACACACACAACACACAGTCACACACACACACACACACACACACAATATATATATATATATATATATATATATATATATATATATTGCAGCATTTATCTTACTCAAGTTCACTTGCTTCTATTTGTTATCTTTTAGTATGTACAGTTCAAGCAGTTTCTGATGGTTAGACCTGTTTTGTTGTTGTTTTTTCTTATTATCCTCCATTCACCTGTCCACACAAACACACCGACTCTTTTTTTTTTCTTTTTTTTTTTCCCCAATCATTTGTCTAAAATCACTTTTTAGTGGATAGACGTTAAATTGAAGACACACATACATACATACATACATACATACATACATACATACATTTACACATACACACAAACACACACACACATACATACATACATACATACATACATACATACATACATACATACATACATACATACATACATACATACATACATACATATAGGCCTACACACACACACACACACACACACACACACACACACACACACACACACACACACACACACACGTGCCTGTGGGAACAGATGACTAAGATTTACAAAGACAGCATACACACCGGAACTGGATTTTTTTTTTTAAAGCACATGAGTGCTTATTCCATTATCCTCGATATAAAAGAATAAATAAATAAATAAATAAACACTTAAGGAGACACACAGACTGGCGGGTAAGCATTCTAAGACAGAGAAAGGGAGGGGGGGGGGGGGGGGGCACAAATTTCGGCAGTAGCCTAGGCTACATCTACGTCACTGATTACATATACCATTATGATTCGTTCCAAAAAAAAACTTGGCTTCCAGTCAGAAAATACCGAACTGGAACTGATTCGATCAGTAGTTGAGCAGCTTGAACAAGCAAGCATACTCAAAAGGCCATACGTGTATCTGTATATCTCAATTTTTTGGTCTCTTTTTTTAATATTTTATTTTGATTCCTGGGCCAGGGCTCTTATGTTCACCACTGGTGAGATTTTTGTATAAGGTAGCTGCATACCGACTTTGGGGATACAGTTGGGAATTGAACCTAACCGTTTTTACCAGGACAGTCAGGAGGTACCTCCCTGCTCTTTTCAATTTTTGATTTGTCGTAGGTTCTTTTGGCGTGCACAAGTACCTAAGCACACGGACCTGACTTGTTTTGTCTCGTAGGCCTAGTTCTTTTGACGTGCACAAGTACTTTTATATATATTGTTCTTTTTTCTCTAAATGTTACTTTTCCATCTTGTTCCTTTGTATTGTGGACAAAGGCCGAAGTACAATAAATGTTTTCAGTGTTCAGTGTTCTCTCTCTCTCTCTCTCTCTCTCTCTCTCTCTCCTCTCTCTCTCTCTCTCTCTCTCTCTCTCTCTCTCTCTCTCTCTCTCTCTGTCATTTTCTGCCTACCAAGCCTATTCTTTTCCCTTTTTTTTTTTTTTTTTAAAAAGCAAGTATGAAATTCTTTCTTTTGAACTTTCTCATGAGCTGCCCTGAAGTTGAAAATGGTCTCAGCTGAGGCCAGCAGGCAGACCTGCAGAGTGACTTTATTTATCTATTTATTTATTTATTTATTTATTCTTTTATATCGAAGATAACAGAATAAGCAATCATGTGCTTTTTTCATCCGGTCCCCGTGTGTATGCAGTTTTGTAAATATTGTCATCTGTTCCCACCGGCACACTCTTACGAAAAGCGGAACAGGATTTAACGTGTGCGCAAGGTGTTCTGCGTGCGTTCGCACACGGGGCCTCGGTTTAAAGTCTCATCCGAAGAACTTTTGGGGAGAGTGGAGTCAGCACTGATGTTTAACTCCAGGAGAAAAACCTCCTCGACCGGACTCGAACCCGGGTCGTCAAATTGCCAGCGCAATGTTCTGACCACTAGGTTATCCCCCCCCCCTCCCCCCCCCCCCCCCTGACCAGCACAGGAGAAGACCAGGCACCTCACGTTCTATCCAATATGGTCAAATGTTTGGGTGTACTGTTGCATCTGCAGACTCCAGTTGTCAGGTGACAAAATAATAGTAATAATAATAATAATAATACATGGAATTTGTATAGCGCTGTATCTGTGCACCAGAGTCTGTATGTGGTTCAGGTGTATTGCACTGCATTGCATTATACTGTATCGTATCGTATTGTATTGCATTGCATTATACTGTATCGTATCGTATTGTATTGCATTGCATTATACTGTATTGCTTTACATTGTACTGTGTCGTAGTGTATTGCATTGTATTGCACTGTGTCGTATTGTATTGTAATATGTCGTGTTGGATTGGATTGGATTGCACTGTATTGTATTGTGTATTGCACTGTACTGGATTGGATTGGATTAAATTGGATTGTACACTACTTTTAGTCAGTGCGCCAGAGTCCCTATGTGGTTTAGCTGTATTGTATTGTATTGTATTGCATTGTATTGTATCGTATTGGATTGGATTGGATTGTACTGTACTGTATGATATTGTATTGTACTGTACACTACTTTTAGTCAGTGCTCCAGAATTGCTATGTGGTTCAGTTGTATTGTATTGTACTGTATTTTTATTATTGTATTGTACACTACTTTTAAGTTATCAATGCGTCAGTCTTTATGTGGTTAATGTGTTGAATTGCATTGCATTGTATCGTATAATATTGTATTGTATTGTACTGTATTATAATATTGTATTGTACACTACTTTTAGTCAGTGCACCAGAGTTGCTATGGGATTCAGTTGTATTGTATTGCACTGTTTTGTATTGCATCGCATTGCACTATGTTGTATTGCATTGTACTGAATTATATTGCATTGTACACTACTTTTAGTCATCAGTGTGTCAGAGTCTTTATTTGGCTCAGTTGTCTTGTCTTGTCTTGTATTGTATTGCATTGTACTTATTGCATTGTCTTGCACTGTGTTGCATTTCATGGCACTGCATTGCATTGTACTTGTCTTGTATTGCATTGCACACTACTTTTAGTCATGACAAGTTTCTCTACGCGAAATTCAGGCTGCTGTTCCGGGGACAGCGTGCGTTGCCGCCACAAGAGCAGCGCCACCTTTTACTTTTCCTTTCTTGTTGTTGAATGTTCCAGTGTTGTCAGTTCTCTGAAAATCTGTTCCAAATTTCGTCACACCCAGTCCACTAAGGTTTTTTTTTGTTGAAATGTCAATTTTGTTGTTGTTGTTTTGGAGTTATTTGGGGGGTGGGGGTGGGGGGTGTTGGGGTTTTTTGGTCTTGGAAAGGATAACAGAAAGTACAATTCACGTGTCGCTTCGTTGAATGGCCACAGTCTCCTACTTTCGCTTCATGAAAAGTCACCGTACATCTCCCAGTCTTGGACTAAGTAACAGGAGGGGTGGGAGAGGGGGGTAGTCTAGTGGTTTGAGCGTTGGCTCGTGATCGGGGGGGGGGGGGGGGCGGGATAGCCTAGTGATCAGAACATCGCGCTCGCAATTTGACGACCTGGGTTCGATTTCCGGTCGAGGGGATTTTTTCCTCTGGCGTTAACATTAGTGCTGACTCCACTCTCCCCCGAAGTCCTTCGGATGAGCTTATAAACCGAGGCCCGTGTGCGAACGCACGCAGAACATCTTGCGCACATGTTAAATCCTGTTCCGCTTTTGGTAAGAGTAGGCTGTGCCGGTGGGAACAGATGACACGATTTACAAAAACTGCATACACACGGGGACTGG
>CM060342.1:12396142-12436142 GCA_030674155.1 Stramonita haemastoma | reverse complement strand
ACCAAATGAAACCAACCCAACCCAACTCCACTCCACCTCAACCCAACCCAACCAAACAAAACCCAACAAAAAACAACCCAACCCAACCCGAAACAAAACCAAAACCATACTAACCCAAAAGAAAACCCACACCAAACAAAACCAAGCCAAATCAAACCAAACCAAACCCCCCCCCCCTCCCCCCAAAAAACACCCCAAAACAACAACCCCCCCCCCTCCCCCCAAACAAACAAACAACAACCCCACAAAAACAAAACAAGACAAAAAAAAACAAACCCTCAACAAGCAAACCAAAACAACTAAATCAGTACTACACAATATCAAGCAAGCTATCTGAAATTCTTTTCTTGGCACAGATCTGCCAGAGTTGGCAGTGCGAGGAATTTTCCGGTTTCTGTCGTGGACGGTGAGCCGATACCAGGATGCAGCCTCCAGACGAGCAGCGTGTCGGCTTGTGGCCGTGGTGGTGCGGGCGTACCCAGCTCTCAGTGTCACCAACATTGTCGCCTCTTTTTCCCCTTTGGCCGAGGCGTGCAAGAAAAACAGCTGCCCGTGGTAAGCCGTTATATGTCTATATGTTATATATATGTTATATGTTTTTAAAAAAAATAAAATAAAATGTAAAAAATTTGGAAAAATAACTATTATTTTTCAAAATTTATTTTATTTTATTTTATTCTTTTATATCAAGGAGAATGGAATAAGCACTTGTGTGCTTTCTTTTTCATCCAGTCCCCGTCGTGTATGCAGTTCTGTAAATATTGTCATCTGTTCCCACTGGCACACAATGGCCTGCTCTTATGAAAAGCGGAACAGGATTTAACATGTGCGCAAGATGTTCTGCATGTGTTCGCACTTGGGGCCTCAGTTGACAGTCTCATCTGAAAGACTTTTGGGGAGAGTGGAGTCAGCAGTGATGTTAACTCCAGGTTGTAACTGTTGGTTACCGGCACTCAATGGCCTACTTTGTGTGTGTGTGTGTGTGTGTGTGTGTGTGTGTGTGTGTGTGTGTGTGTGTGTGTGCATGTGCATGTGTGTGTGTGTGTGTGTGAAACGATGTGTTGTGTGTCAACAGCAAGAGCTCCTCTGGGGACTGCCTGTTTGCTCTGAGCATGACGTGTGTGGCACTGAGGGAAGCCTGGTCTGCTCACAACGCTGTGCCTGAAGATTCCCTGCAGCAGTTGGTGAGGCTTCTTTCTATTGGTTCATTTTATCCATTTATATGATATTTTTGTTTGTTTATTTAATGTATTCATCATATCCATTTATATTATATTTTTGTTTATTTATTTAATGTATTCATCATATCCATTTATATTATATTTTTGTTTATTTATTTAATGTATTCATTATATCCATTTATATGATATTTTTATTTATTTATTTATTTCATTAAATTCGCTGAACAACTGACCTTTCTTTTGGCGCGAATTCCATAGTCATCACCGACTGACGGAGGCCTACTACTACTAATGTATTCATTATATCCATTTATATTTGATATTTGTGTTTATTCATTCGTTTACTGATTTATTTCATTTGAAAAAAAATTTTCATACATGGTTCATCATTATATCCATTTATATTATATTTTTGTTTGTTTATTTAATGTATTCATTATATTCATTTATATTTATATTTGTGTTTATTCATTCGTTTACTTATTTATTTTATTAAAAAAAAAAAGTTCATATATATGGTTCATCATTATATCCATTTATATTATATTTTTGTTTATTTATTTGTTTATTTATTTAATGTATTCATCATATCCATTTATATTTGATATTTGTGTTTATTCATTCGTTTACTTATCTATTTGTTTATTTATTTAATGTATTCATCATATCCATTTATATTTGATATTTGTGTTTATTCATTCGTTTACTTATCTATTTGTTTATTTATTTAATGTATTCATCATATCCATTTATATTTGATATTTGTGTTTATTCATTCGTTTACTGATCTATTTCATTAAAAAAAAACCTTCATATATGGTTCATCATTATATCCATTTATATTATATTTTTGTTTATTTATTTGTTTATTTATTTATTTAATGTATTCATTATATCCATTTATATTTGATATTTGTGTTTATTGATTCATTTACTTATCTATTTGTTTATTTATTTAATGTATTCATCATATCCATTTATATTTGATATTTGTGTTTATTCATTCGTTTACTTATCTATTTCATTAAAAAAAAAATTTCATATATGGTTCATCATTATATCCATTTATATTATTTTTTTGTTTATTTATTTGTTTATTTATTCATTTAATGTATTCATCATATCCATTTATATTTATGTTTGTGTTTATTTATTCGTTTGCTTATTTATTTCATTAAAAAATTTTTTTTTCATATATGGATCATCATTATATCCATTTATATTTATATTTTTGTTTATTCATTAGTTTTACTTATCTATTCATTTTTAAACATGTGTTTCTTCTTCTTTTTTTATTTTTTGTTTGTAAGATTTAAAAAAAAGATGTAATTTTGGTGTTGTTTCAGTTGGTTACATGGTTTGAGTAATGTATGTCCCCCCCCCCCTTTTGGGATGCTGAGGGCCTGTCTGTGTAACTGGTATCCCAACCTTCTGGAAATTCTGTGCTTGGAATTTCCTCTTTTCTATCTCTCTCTTTGTTTATTCCTTGTGCCATTTCTTGATGTCATCTCTTTCTTGTCTATTTTCTGCCTTCTTGGTCCACTCCCCTGCGTTTTTTTCATGAAAGACATAAAAAATAGCAATGCTTTGCCACTTCGAAGTCGGATGCACTGGGCCTGACTTGCCAGGCGCTTAACAGCAGCACAGTGCATTTTTTGCTCATGTAGCAGACAACAGTAGTTGCTGTCTGAGCGTTTGATGATGAAGAAGAAAAAGTAATGTTTGTTGAATGTCCCAAGTCATGGTGATGTTTGTCATTCCTTACTTTTAGAATTAATGCAGAAAGTGCTTGTGGTGTGTTTTTCTGTTATGTTAGACAGCAGAACGATACATTTTGTGTCGTTTGTTTTCGATCTGATATGGAAAGTTGTCTCATTGTTATCAAGTTGATGAACTGTAAGTCTGTATGTATGTGTATTTATTTTGTCATGTGAGCATTGGTATTGCCTGCTAGAACCAAAGAAACCAGGTTTTTTTGTTTGTTTTGTGGATTTTGTTTTTGTTTTTTGTTTTATTCTTGAGAACTCTTGCTTTTTGAATACTGTGTTTGTGTATGGGGATGAAATTTTAAAAGTGCTCTGATCGTGAATATGTTGATATTGTAAGTGTTATTTTTAATTAAATGTATGATTTTTTCCATCTTTGATCTTGACAGTTTACATACTTCTAAATTTGCTCACAATCTGATGCAACTGCTCACATACTCTTAAAACTGCTTACATACTGCTAAAACTGCTTATTTTTACTTTGGTTGGAATATTTGTGCTTTTTTATCTTCATATGATCATACTACTGTATACTTTTCTTGGAAGTTTAGAAATACTTTGTGTGATGTATGGGTTGTTTCTATAATGGAGAGTATTCAGGTTTGAATTCTTACATAGTAGATTTTAGTGGCCTGAAAAACAAGCCCTTGTTAATTTCAGATATTGTGTTTCATCTGTTTACTCGTATATTTATCATTTCATATATGTTTTTTTTTAAGCATTTTGCTAGTTACATATCTTCAGTATTGTAAGTCATATCCAGGTCACATTCACATTTGTTTTTTTGTTATAATTACTATTACTACAAAAGCGCTGATGGCATGGCATTTTGTAGTTTCATGTGAAAGTATGTTCATCTAGATGTATTTCAGATTTTTATGTTGTACATTTCTAATGAAAATCTGTCCATTTCTGTTTTTCTTTGGGGGGGGCAGGGTGTAGTGCTGTTGCTGTTTTTGTTTACCTGGAATCATTTATGTCTAAAGTGAGGGTTGATATGTTGGACAGGTGGGGCTGCAGTGTATACTGGTCTATGGGGCATGTGCGGCTGATCGGAAAATCCTGAACCAGGCAGCGTACCGAAAGCTGCGTATGGTGTGGACCTCGGTAAGAGAGATAAAGTAACATCAGCAAAATCCTGTGAACATCAGCAGTAACATCAGCAAAATCTTGTGAACATCAGCAGTAACATCAGCAAAATCTTGTGAACATCAGTAATAAGTGCAAAATCCTGTCAACATCAGCAGTAATAAGTACAAAATCCTGTCAACATCAGCAGTAATAAGTACAAAATCCTGTCAACATCAGCAGTAATAAGTACAAAATCCTGCCAACACCAGCAGTAACAAGTGCAAAATCCTGTCAACATCAACAGTAACAAGTACAAAATCCTGTCAACACCAGCAGTAACAAGTGCAAAATCCTGTCAACGTCAGCAGTAACAAGTGCAAAATCCTGTCAACATCAGCAATAATAAGTACAAAATCCTGTCAACATCAGCAGTAATAAGTGCAAAATCCTGTCAACATCAGTAATAAGTACAAAATCCTGTCAACATCAGCAGTAATAAGTACAAAATCTTGTCAACATCAGTAATAAGTACAAAATCTTGTCAACATCAGTAATAAGTGAAAAATCCTGTCAACATCATCAGTAACAAGTACAAAATCCTGTCAACATCAGTAATAAGTACAAAATCTTGTCAACATCAGTAATAAGTACAAAATCCTGTCAACATCAGCAGTAATAAGTACAAAATCCTGTCAACATCAGTAATAAGTACAAAATCTTGTCAACATCAGTAATAAGTGCAAAATCCTGTCAACATCAGCAGTAATAAGTGCAAAATCCTGTCAACATCAGCAGTAATAAGTACAAAATCCTGTCAACATCAGCAGTAATAAGTACAAAATCCTGTCAACATCATTAGTAATAAGTACAAAATCCTGTCAACATCAGTAATAAGTGCAAAATCTTGTCAACATCAGCAGTAATAAATGAAAAATTCTGTCAACATCAGCAGTAATAAGTGCAAAATCCTGTTAACATCATCAGTAATAAGTACAAAATCCTGTCAACATCAGCAGTAATAAATACAAAATCCTGTCAACATCAGCAGTAATAAGTGCAAAATCCTGTCAACACCAGCAGTTATATGTGCAAAATCCTGTTAACATCAGCAGTAACATGTGCAAATCCTGTCAACATAAACTAATAATAATACATGGAATTTATATAGCGCTATATCTTGTAAAAACAAATCAAAGCGCTTAACAAATCAAACATCAGCAGTAATAAGTACAAAATCCTGTTAACATCAGCAGTAACATGTGCAAATCCTGTCAACATCAGCAGTAATAAGTACAAAATCCTGTTAACATCAGCAGTAACATGTGCAAATCCTGTCAACATCAGCAGTAATAAGTACAAAATCCTGTCAACATCAGCAGTAACATGTGTAAATCCTGTGAACATTGGCAGTAACAATTGCAAAATTATGACAGAGAAGTGTCCTGTCCCAAGCACACTGTGTGGCTGACATGCAACTAATCTTCTTTGGCAGTTTCCTGCCATTGTGTTTTTGGCCGAAATGCACTTCCTCCTTCACCTCACCTATCGCATAGTCCTTTGGACTGTGGGGGCACCAAAGTAGATTTTTGTCGTAAAGGGAAGTAGATTTCTGAATCTTCATCAGAAATCTGTTTCCCTGTACAATAAAAATCTACTCACCCCCTCATCTCCCCTGTTCTCCCTTATACTTCCCCTTTCCTCAGAAGTACTTGCCCTTTCCTCGAAACTATGTGCAGATGTTACAGAAAACTACAAGGCTGCAAGATGTCAAAAAAGAAATTACATCACTATCTATCTGTTTGGCTGGCTGGTTGGCTGGCTGGCGACAGTGGGGGCACCCCTGAAGACTTGACAACCGGTTCCCTCCATATGACTGATAGCTACTGACTGTCTTATTCCTTTAGATTTGTTTTGTGTGTTTAAGATAATGTGGTTGAAACAGAAGCTATGAAACAACTGTTTTAATCATTTGTTGTATATTTTTTTGATCAATTTTTTTTTACATCTCACCCACACCTTTTCTGCCACTTCTCCCATTAAAAATTTTTTTTTCTCATTGTTTTTGTCTACGAATAAGGAAGCTCTATAGGAAGGTTGGAGCACTTTCAGGGTGGTTGCACCATACTTTGGTGTGTCTGACTTATGCAGGACTAGCTCACAGCCACCCTAGTGTGGAAATGCACACACACACACACACACACACAGACACACACACACACACACACACACACACACACACACACACACACACACACACACACACACACACACACACACACACACACCACATACACATACACACACACACACACACACACACACACACCCACACCCACACACACACACACACACACACAGGAAAGAGGTGGTGCTTGATCTACACACAGCTGAAATCTTATGAATACCATTTTAGACTGTGATATGTTCATGAGAGTCAAAAAGGCAAGGTGTTGAGAGAATTCCAACAAGAGAATATTGTGGTTAGATGATCATACAAGTTTAGATGTCCCAGTCAGTAACTAAGAACACGTTTGTTTTAGTTTAAAAAGTTAAAGTCTGTCCCGAGCCTAAGGCTCATCAGGCCGGTGCTAATCCCGGTTTCTGTGGTGTTAAGCGGCTGAGAGTCATAGACTCCCCCCTGGATAGGACGCTAGTCTATCGCAGGGTTAACCCCCAACACAAGGTTGGTACCCCTTTTTCACCTGGGTGGGGTGAGAAAATAGCTGTAAAGTGCCTTTTCCAAGGGCACAACGCCATAGCTGAAAGCTGGGATCGAACCCGCAACCTTTAGATTACGAGTCCAACGCCCTAACCACCAGACTACAGCGGCGGCTAAGAACACGGTTGTTTTAAGGAATATGATTTTGGTTTTTTATCACATTTTATTTGTGATTGATGTGGTTTCTCCCACAATGTGGCAACCGTCTTTGGTTGACCCTTACGGTTTGCCAGGGCGTTGATACAAAGAAACAATGGTGGAATATATTTCATACCCTGTTTTAATCTGTTTATGCAGCTGGAAAGGACATGCCATAATTTTTCCCAGACACGTCTGACAGTGTAAAGCGAACGAGAGAAGAAGAAGAAGAATATCTGTATATGCATAACAGCACAGCTTTAATCTGATATTTAAAAACTTACGAGATATGGCCTCTGTGATTCACAACAAGAAGATTGGATTTAGTTAAAAGTTAAAGTCTGTCCCGAGCCTAAGGCTCATCAGGCCGGTGCTTATCCCGGTTTCTGTAGCGTTAAGCGACTGAGAGTCATAGACTACCCCCTGGATAGGACGCCAGTCTATCGCAGGGTTAACCCCCAACACAAGGTTGGTACCCCTTTTACACCTGGGTGGGGGTGAGAAAATAGCCGTATAGTATATATAAATGCACAGCTTTAATCTGAGATTTAAAAACTTACGAGATATAGGGCCTCTGTGATTCGCAACAAGAAGAGTGGATTGGATGGGGTGACAGGAGAATAGCCAGTGAGGCTGGTATAGCTACAGTAGGGATGGATAACCTAGTGGTCAGAACATTGCGCTGGCAATTTGATGACCCGGGTTCGAGTCCGGTTGAGGAAATTTTTCTTCTGGAGTTAACATCAGTGCTGACTCCACTCTCCCCAAAAAGTCCTTCGGATGAGACTTTAAACCGAGGCCCCGTGTGCGAACGCACGCAGAACATCTTGTGCACACGTTAAATCCTGTTCCGCTTTTCGTAAGAGTAGGCCATCGTGTACCAGTGGGAACAGATGACAATATTTACAAGACTGCATACACATGGGGACCGGATGAAAAAAAGCACATGATTGCTTATTCTGTTATCCTTGATATAGAAGAATAAAAAAAAAAAAAATAAAAAAATAAACAGGTGTCTTTTTACTCAGGTGCCGGGGTCCCTGGAGAAATACCTGTTGTTGGTGCTGAAGGTGGAGGCTTCGTCTTTCAACACCTGCTGCATGGCCTTCATTCTGCAGTTCCTCTCCGCCATCAGGATCAAGGCTCTCATCGAAAAACACAAGGTAATAATAATAATGCTTAGGGGACACACACACACACATACGCAACACCCACCCCCTCCCCACCTCCTCTCCCCCAAAAAAGTCCTTTGGATGAGACTATAAACTGAAGTCTTGTGTGCAAACGCTCACAGAACATCTCGGGTTAAAATCCCTGTTCTGCTTTTTGGAAGAGTAGGCCATTTCATGCTGGTAGGAACGGATGACAAAGTTTTCAAAAGTTTGTAGCATCGTGCACATCCGTATGTGTGTCATAGAAAAGAATTGAATTAATTTTTTAGTGAACAAGTAGAAAAAGCTTTTTTTTTTCTCCTTTTTCTTTTTTTTTTTTATTCATTGAAACGGTGTTTGTGCATTTCCATTTTTTCTATTTTTGACTGAAAAAAAAATCATTTCATGATGATACAAAATTTCTCCTTATTTGCTTATAGCATGCATACTCTGTTGGATTGAATAAAAACATGGAAAAAAAAAAGTTAAAAAAGCAACACATGCATGCTGGTGTCATGTTTTGACACCATTCCGGAAATCAGAATGTGACAACCTAAATGTAGAAGGTGTGGGGGGGAGGTTGCAAAAACAAAAATCTGACTGTTGGTGAACCTTGAAGGTCTAGCTGAGGAAGGGAATAAAAAATTTATTGTTTTAATCCTCTTAGTCCCGAACTGGCATTTGCTGGGATTGAATAATTGCCCCCCCCCCCCCTTCACCCCCGAATCCCGAACTGGGATTTGCTGGGATTTATACACAGTAGATTTCCATCGTGTTGTGACCATCACTAATTACTACCACATGCCAAAGCTCTTATCAAGCTAGAGGTAGAAACCCTGCTGAAAGTCGGGAAGTAATTATAGATGCTTGTATGTACTCAGAAGGATGAAAAGGCCAGCGAGCATGTGTGCCTGACCTGATTTTGTGATGGAATACGAAATCTAGGGGCAGTTTGTGTTCAGAGAATCTGAATGCAAGATGGTTATAGTCTTGATGCACATGCCTGTACCATTATTCTTTGGCCAAGGATACTGCTGTTGTCGTCATGAGCTGTGTCATCACTTGTGCCAGTGAACAGAGACAGCCCAACTGACATTCATTCATTTCATGTATTCTTTTATTCTGAGGATAAAGGAATAAACATTTGTGTGCTTTTTTACAATCAGTCTTGGTTTATAGTCTCATCCGAAAGACAGGAAGAATGGAGCTGACAGATTCAAACCCTACTTACAAAGCAGCCCACTCCCATCCATTGAGAAAGACAGACTGAGAGAAAGACTGAATTGTTCCGTTGCGTAAATCACAATAGTTATGCATTTTTTAACAACTTTATTGGTTTCTTTGGTGGTTTTTTTTTTTATGACTGTCTAAGACAGAAAGAAGTTACAGTTTGTGAACATTTTAGATCAAATTTTGTTGTTGTTTTTAGGTACAACGACTTTCATTTGTCTTTGCATGTTTTGATGTAAAGTGGTGTTGGTTTTTTGTGGACAAGCTTGGCTACTCTTTCAGAGGGCTTGCTCCTCTTTTTGGCCCTAGCTGCTGGTGTTATGTTTCTCGCTGTGGAAACAAGTGTGTAGTAGATTCCTGTGATGATGATGATATAAAAGAAAGTGTTATAAATGCTGTTGACAGAGTGCATTCCTTTTTTTTAAAAAAAATATTTATTTATTTAATTAAAATTAAAAAAAATTTTTTTTGATTATTTAAAAGTTTTTTGTTTTTTTTCAGAGTGCATTCCTGGATTTCTACCTGAAGAATGTCCTTGCCAGTCGTACCCCCCCTCCTCAGGCTGTGGTGGTGAGTTCCATTGTCGGTTCTTAAAATCTTCACTTTGTTAACATTTTTCTCTCTGGGTAACTGAAACCACTTCTCGAAATGTAATTATCAATAGACAGCTTTTGTATTCACTCCCCCCCTTTCCCCATTTTACATCTAAGTGAAGAAGGAAGGAGAAAACGGTGGGAAGACAGCATCAGATCTATGATCTGTGGGATCTTTTCAGTGCATTATTGGATCTTTTGCATGTGTATAACATATATACATGAAGGGAATTAGGGCACTGGCAAGTCTGCACTTGAAGGTGGCCCGGGAGATCTGAAAAATCCCCGTCTTTAATTCACCAGATGCTGGTGCTGAGATTCAAATCCGTGACGTCATGGACCTTCAGGATTGAAGTAAAATGATCTTAGTCAAAAGTCGGAATGTGGCTACCTTCATAGTGGGCCAGAATGCAAATTCTCACCATTGGTGAACCTGGGAGCTCTAGCCAAGGAAGGAAAAAGGAGAAAATCCTCAGTAGCAGTTCACTCTTGGCTTAGCTGACAGTCAATGCTGGCTCAGTCTACTGCAGGGTCGACACTATTAACATTTTTTTTGTTATACCACTTTATGTCACAGCAGATTTCTCTGTGTGAAATTCGGGCTGCTCTCCCCAGGGAGAGCACGTTGCCACAAGTGCAGCGCCTACCCATTTTTTTTTCTTTCTCCTGTCTGCAACTGTATTTGTTTCTCTATCAGAGTGGCTTTTTTGTACAGAATTTTGCCAGGGACAAACCTCTTGTCGCCATTGGGGTCTTTTACGTGCGTTAAATAATGATGTGTAACACACAGGACCTCAGTTTATCGTCTCATCCAAAGACTAGCACCCAGACCACCACTCATGATCTAATGGATGGGGGAAAAGTTTTGGGCCCAAACAGGATTTGAACTACTGCACACTACTTCCATTATCCTCGATATAAAAGAATAAATCAAATAAATCAAATCAAATCCGACCTGGACTTTTCGCTTTCTAGACAGGCGCATTACCACTAGACCAAAGACCCACCTTTATCCTTTAAACTTCTAGAATCTTCTTGAATTTTTGTGGTACCCCCCCTCCATAACAACAACCCTTTTCAAGGTGATCTCTCTTGAAAACGACATAAATAACATTTGACAGTAACTTTGAAAACCCATCAAGATTGCCTTGTCTGTTTGAAATTACTCTCCTTGTCAAACAGTTGATCAACTAAAGATACATTTGTGGTGATTTGTTTGCAGGTGTAGTGAAAATATACCAGTGGTTGTGGTTAGTGGGGGTGGTGTTGGACATTACCCAGCTTAACACCCTGGGAGCCCTTAGAAAGTGCAATCTTGACTCAATTATCTCACCGGGGAATCATTGTGAGATTGAAATTGAACCCTGGTTGAGAAGTTGTGAGTATGGCAGTTTTTAAAGTACTGGTATAGGCAGCCATACTCCGACTTAAGAGGATTTTTTTTTCTCCTATAAAGCAGAGTGCAGGTTGTTACGTTATGAGCTTGTCACGGCTGAAGGCCATCTCAACATACCATTTTTCAACATGACACCATTTTAATGTAGGTCTTGGCACGGCATTTAGCCTTCATCAATAACAGACCCGGCTTTCAGCCAAGGCCAAATAGTGGTTGTGAAAGCCTGAAGTGTCACATGAATCAGGAGTTTTTGTCCCAGAAGTCAGAATGCGGCTACCTTCATGATGGTCAAAAACCACAGTCTCAAAATTGCACCCTTGGTGAACCTTGATGCTATAGCCAAGGAACGGAAAAAACCATCAGATTTTGGGGGGACACAGTGCACAAATCCAACACCACTCAGTAAGGCCTGGTCAAGAGTGCTAAATTTAGCACGCTCCTTCCTTTTACCTAGTCCCATGTGTGGTCAGCTTCTGCTATAAATAAATAGCCCCAGCCGGCGGCCACTGCTGGGCTGGGCTGGGATGGATGAATTAGCTGCTGAGAGGAGCTGAAAGTGGGGGGAAACGGCCTGACAGCTGAGGGGATGGTGGTGATGGTTGCAGGCCTCCTCCCGGAGCTGGTGCGTCACTGCACCCACGAGGACTTCAAGACACTGATCCTGCCAGCCACCCAGAAGGCCATGCTCCGGAACCCAGAGGTCATCCTCAGCAGTGAGTTGTCGGCCTTCTCCACCCGCTCCTGCCTGCATGCGCATGCGCCTACTCCCATGTACATATGCGTGTGCGCATTCACACACGCACGCGCACTGGCACACACGCACACGCGCGCTGGCACGCACACACGCCGGCTTGCACACAGGCACGCACGCACACACACACACACACATGCATGCACAGACGCGCGCACACACACACACACACACACACACACACACACACACACACACACACACACACTTACATAAACACTCCCTTAAATATATACATACATAGACACAGATACACAGATATACTCAGACACAGACACACACAGACACACACACACACACACACACTCGCACACACACACACACACACACACACACACACACACACACACACACACACACACACACACACACACACAAAGAGACCATAGTAGAGTATCCTTCTCAAGCCAGTCACTGGCACTTTACAAGGGGGTTATCAATACACAGGTGCATGTGTTGTAATAGAATTTCTTGTAACGAATGAGGTAATAAAGTTGTCATGAATGTTAAGTATCAAAATACAATCACCCTAACTTGGGGATGCCGCCGCGGTAGTCGAGTGGTTAGGGCGTTGGACTCGTAATCTAAAGGTTGCGGGTTCGATCCCAGCTTTCGGCTATGGCGTTGTGCCCTTGGAAAAGGCACTTTACGGCTATTTTCTCACCCCACCCAGGTGTAAAAGGGGTACCAACCTTGTGTTGGGGGTTAACCCTGCGATAGACTGGCGTCCTATCCAGGGGGAGTCTATGACTCTCAGTCGCTTAACGCCACAGAAACCGGGATAAGCACCGGCCTGATGAGCCTTAGGCTCAGGACAGACTTTAACTTTAACTAACTTGGGGATGGGATAGCCTAGTGGTTAGAGCATTGGGCTTGTAATCTGAGGGCATGAGTTCAAGCCACCACTGACATGCCGGTTCAGGGGGGATTTTCCCTCCTGGAGTTGACATCAGTACCAACTCCACTCCCCTGCAAGTCCTGAAGATGAGACTATAAACCCAAGGCTCTGTAAACGAGCTCGCACAGAACATCTGGCACACAGGTTAAAGCCCATTTTGTTATTTTGAAAGATAAACCCAAGGCTCTGTAAACGAACTCGCACAGAACATCTGGCACACAGGTTAAAGCCCATTTTGTTATTTTGAAAGAGCAGGCCGTTGCATGCTGGTAGGAACAGATGACACCCCCCCTCCCCTAAACCTGCATACACACGAGTGTCATGTTTAGACACCATCCCAGAAGTTGGAATGCGGCTACCTTATTGGGGAGTTGAGGGTCACATACGGCAGAATCTGATCATTGGAAAACTTTGGTGCTCTAGCCCAGGAACCCCCAAAAGAGTAACACTGAACACTGAAAAGTTTTATTGTACATCGGCCTTAGGCCACTGTACAAAACATGTTTGAGGCAGGGGGAAGGTAAACATCATCGCGAAAAACATTTCCATCTATTCTACAATTCCAATTTTGCAAGTACATAAAGTCACCCTCAATGCCCTCTAGTTATCATCAACCCCATCATCATTATCATGTACATAATCACTGCCATCAGCATCTTCATTATCTATGTCTGCAGCTGCAGCAAGAGATAGAAGTAGAGAAATCTCTGTGGGGACTAGAAATCAAGCTATCCTAAGAAAGAGGGTGGCATGATGGTTAAGACGTTTGCCTGCCAGCAAGTAAACCGTGAGGTTCTGGGCTCGATTCCCAGCCTCACCCTTTCTTCCCAGTTTGAAGGGAAAAAAAATTGAACTGACTGTCAAAGTCCTTGGGATGAGACTATAAACAGAACACATGCAGAACATCTTGCACACATGTTAAAACCTGTTCCTTCTTTCAGAAGAGTAGGCTGTTGTGTGCTGGTAGGAACAGATGACAAAAAAAAACAACTGGCATGCACACAGGTTTTGTGTTTAGACAACAGCCCAGAAGTCTAAATGCGGCTGCCTTAATTGTGAACAAACTGTACATAAAGCAGAATCTAACTATTGGTGAACCTCAGAGTTTTTGCTTAGGACCCCCCCCCCCCCCCCTCCAAAAAAACAACAACAGCAAAACCCTACCTATAAAGAAATCTCCACTTCAAAGAACTCAAGCTAATCTAGCTAAACCTATGTAGCAGGCGAAGTGGTGTATTGAACGACAGACTTAAGTGTGCTTAATGTAATCTCTTAACCCTCTTAGTCCTGAACCAGGATTTGCCGGGATTGAATTATTGCTCCCCCCCTGAATCCCGAACCGGGATTTGCCAGGATTTACACACAGTAGATTTCCATGACACTGTGACCATCACTAATTGCCACCACATGCCAAAGCTCTATCAGGCTAGAGGTAGAAACCCTGTTGAGAGTCTGGAAGTAATTATAGCTGCTGTTATGTACTTCTAACTCATTCACTCAATCCTCGTGGCCCCGCTGAGGGGGGCATAAAGCACAGACAAGGGACTTCAAGGCAGTCCTATCTTGGGCGAGCCACCGCAACTCAAGGAGGAAAAGGCGAGGGAGCATGTGTGCCTGACCTGATTTCGTGATGGAGAATGCGAAAACTAGGGGCAGTTTGTGTTCAGGGAATGGGAATGCAAGAGGGTTAAGTTTGGTTTGTTGTTGTTTTTCTTCCAGCTGTGGGGCATCTGCTGAGTCAGTTGAGTGTGGACCTGAGTCAGTATGCTGCCGAGCTGGGAAAACTGCTGGGAGGTGAGGCTGAAACACTCGGGCTGTGTTGAACATTTTCTTTGTGTGTGTGTGCGTGTGCGTGTGTGTGTGTGTGTGTGTGTGTGTGTGTGTGTGTGTACACATATGATGCAAAACATGCTAAACCGCAACGTGCAAATCCAGCATAACTCGGTCGAGGTTCCAAGCCCCGGTGCTAAAATTAGTGCTCTCTTTTTCTTTTACCTGGTCTGAGTGCGGTCAGTTCCTGTTATGATTAGCACCAGCTGAACTAAAAAAATAAAATAAAAAAAAACGAAGAAAGGAAAAAAAAAGAGCATCAGCTGAACTGGGATGAGATGGAATGGATAGCAGCTGAGAGTGGCTGAAAGTGGGGGGAAACAGACAGCTGTGGGATATATGTGTGCTAGTGTTTGAGCATAAACAGATATATTGTTGATTGTAGGAAATTTGTGTGTGTGTGTGTGTGTGTGTGTGTGTGTGTGTGTGTGTGTGTGTGTGTGTGTGTGTGTGTAATAGTAGTAGTCTTCAGTTTTAATGTCTTTCCACTCTTGAGTGTGTGTGTGTGTGATATGTGTGTAGTCGGTGTATGTAATATAGATATAGAGAGATAGATATATAAATCTATACATAGATAGATGGGCACAATATCAGTGAGGTAAAAAGACGCTTGGCCTACACATAGACATGCCTTCACTTTTCAATACTGAAACTTCCATTCAACTCATAGCTTTTTTATGTTTTAGAATACATCAGTAAACAGGCTGTGGCAACAAGAGGAATCATTAATATAATATTTTTACTTAAAAAAAAAAATTAAAAAAAAATTCTTTTATATTGAAGATAATAGAATAAGCACTCATATACTTTTTTACATCCAGTCCCTGTGTGTATGCAGTTTCATCAATGTTGTCAATTAGTTAAAGTCTGTCCCGAGCCTAAGGCTCATCAGGCCGGTGCTTATCCTGGTTTCTGTGGCGTTGAGCGACTGAGAGTCATAGACTCCCCCCTGGATAGGATGCCAGTCTATTGCAGGGTTAACCCCCAACACAAGGTTGGTACCCCTTTTACACCTGGGTGGGTGAGAAAATAGCCGTAAAGTGCCTTTTCCAAGGGCACAACGCCATAGCTGAAAGCTGGGATCGAACCCGTAACCTTTAGATTACGAGTCCAACGCCCTGACCACTAGACTACAGCGGCGGTGGCATCATTAATGTTTTATTTTTATTTTTATTTATCAAAAATTTATTTCATTATTTATTCTTTTATATCGAAGAATAATGGAATAAGCACTCGTATACTTTTTTTTTTACATCCAGTCCCCGTGTGTATGCAGTTTCGTCAATTTCGTCATTACTGTACTAAAAGGTGGGTGTTGTGCGGTGGATGATTGGTTACAGCCCAGATCGTGTCCAAGGACGAGGCCACCCGCAGAGAGGCTGTTGCGGGAGTGAAGAACTTGGCTGTGCAGTGCAGTGACCCTGGTGCTGTGGAAAAGCTGGTCAAGCACTTCTTCCAGGTCTTGAATGGTGAGTGAGTGAGCCTTCCCCCTTGCTGTTTTTGTCCCTACACCCCCCCCCCCCAAAATCTTGAAGGCGAGGGAGCATGTGTGCCTGACCTGATTTCTTAAATCTTAAATCCAGGAGCTGAAACTCGAGTCAGGTCAGGCCAAAGGCATGGTTCTTACTCAAAAATGCCTACCATGCTGCTGCCACTGAAAGACATTATTCCCTAGAATTGATTTTTATTTCAATTTTTTATATATATATTTTTTTAGGTTGATTCTTGGTAAATGATTGAGAAGTTGGTACCTGCACTTGTTTTTCCTCCACTACTTTTTCCTCGATAATTAAAAAAAAAATGAATGAATGAATTTTTTTTTTACTGTAATCGGTCATGTAGTGTTGTTCAGATTTGCTGTTTGTTTCCATTCATTTCTCTTGACGTCCAGAGAGATGAATCTGATATTGCTACCTTCACTACTTTAAATTTTTATTGTCTTATTTATATTTTATACCACTTTATGTCACAGTAGATTTCTCTGCGTGAAATTCGGGCTGCTGTCCCCGGGGAGAGCGCGTCGCCACAAGTGCAGTGCCTACCCATTATTTTTTATTTTAAATATAGCCCCGAGCCGCCCTGGGGACTCGAACTCCCCGATTTTTCCTCAGGGATGGTGTCTAAACACGACACTTGTGTGCATGCTTTTTTTTTAATAATTTTGTCATCCGCTCCTACTGGCACACCCTTGCTGTTTTTGCAAAATAATATTTAAAATATATTTTTTTTTATTGATTAAAACAGACTGGAGTGTGCTTAATGTAATCTCTTAACCCTCTTAGTCCTAAACCAGGATTTTCTGGGATTGAGTTATTGCCCCCCCTGAATCCCGAACCGGAATTTGCCGGGATTTACACACAGTAGATATCCATCACGCTGTGACCATCACTAATTGCTACCACATGTGAAACCTCTATCAGGCTAGAAGGAGAAACCCTGTAGATTGTCTGGAAGTAATTATAGCTGCTGGTATGTACTTAAAAGGAGGAAAAGGCCAGCCAGCATGTGTGCCTGACCTGATTTCGTGATGGAATGCAAAATCTAGCGGCAGTTTGTGTTTAGGGAGTCCGAATGCAAGAGGGTTAAATCTAAAAATAAAAAAAAGGTGATGATAATGGTGGTGATAGTAATGACGATGATGATGGTGATGACATGTGTCCCCATGACAAGGCGTAGGCTGTGTGGGCAGGGAGCGAAGGGAAGCTGACGGTGGCCGACCAGAAGATGAGCGTGCTGCAGGGGATCGGCAATCTGGTGTACACCACCGTTAGCGGCACCGCCTCGCTGCAAGACCTGGCCACCAAGGTGGCCCTCATGTTCCTGCCCATGCTGCAGCAGGAGGGTGAGTTGGGGGGTTCTTGTTTGTTCTTGTCGTCTGCTTTCTGTTCTTTCTTTTCTGTTCTTTCTTTTCTGTTCTTTCTTTTCTGTTCTTTCTTTTCTGTTCTTTCTGACTTGCAGCAGGAGAGTAAGTCGGGGGTCTGTCTTCTGCTGTCTGTTTCTGTTCTTTCTGAGGGTTCTTGTCTTCTGTTTCTGTTCTTTCTGAGGGTTCTTGTCTTCTGTTTCTGTTCTTTCTGAGGGTTCTTGTCTTCTGTTTCTGTTCTTTCTGAGGGTTCTTGTCTTCTGTTTCTGTTCTTTCTGAGGGTTCTTGTCTTCTGTTTCTGTTCTTTCTAAAGGTTCTTATCTTCTGTTTCTGTTCTTTCTGAGGGTTCTTGTCTTCTGTTTCTGTTCTTTCTGAGGGTTCTTGTCTTCTTTTTCTATTCTTTCTGAGGGTTCTTGTCTTCTGTTTCTGTTCTTTCTGAGGGTTCTTGTCTTCTGTTTCTGTTCTTTCTGAGGGTTCTTGTCTTCTGTTTCTGTTCTTTCTGAGGGTTCTTGTCTTCTTTTCTATTCTTTCTGAGGGTTCTTATCTTCTGCTGTTTCTGTTCTTTCTAAAGGTTCTTATCTTCTGTTTCTGTTCTTTTCTGAGGGTTCTTGTCTTCTGCTGTTTCTGTTCTTTCTTTTCTGTTCTTTCTGACGTGCAGCAGGAGGGTGAGTCAGGTTCTTGTCTTCTGCTGTCTGTTTCTGTTCTTTCTTTTCCGTTCTTTCTTTTCCGTTCTTTCTTTTCTGTTCTTTCTTTTCTGTTCTTTCTGTCTTGCAGCAGGAGGGTGAGTCAGGGTTCTTGTCTTCTGCTGTTTCTGTTCTTTCTTTTCTGTTCTTTCTTTTCTGTTCTCTCTTTTCTGTTCTTTCTGTCTTGCAGCAGGAGGGTGAGTCAGGGTTCTTGTCTTCCTGCTGTTTCTGTTCTTTCTTTTCAGTTCTTTCTTTTCTTTCTGATTTGCAGCAGGAGGGTGAGTCAGGGTTCTTGTCGTCTGCTGCTGTTTCTGTTCTTTCTTTTTCTTTCTTTCTTTTCTTTCTGACTTGGTTGGTGTGTGGTTTAGTGTATGTTTGTGTGAGTGTGTTCATCTGAATGTTAAGGATGCGCACCACCGTCTCTCGTCACACTCGTGCACAGCCTGACACAGACACAGACACCACCACATCATGCACGCTCACACCGCACATGCAGCACGCACACACAACACGACCACACACAACACGCACACACTCACTCTACTCGTGCACAGCCTCCACAACACACACAGACATGCAAACACACATGCAGCACGTATGTTTGTGGTGTGTGCTTGCACACACACACAACACACACACACACCACCACACACACACACCACACACACACACACACACACACACTACACCACACACACACACACACACACACACACAGGGCGATATAGCCTAGTGGTCAGAACATTGCTCACATTTGACGACCCGGTTCGATTCCTGGTCGAGGGATTTTTCCTCTGGAGTTAACATCAGTGCTGACACTCCACTCCCCCGCAACAGTCCTTTCGGATGAGACAAAAACCAAGGCCCCGCGTGCGAATAGCAGGCAGAACATCTTGCCACACATTAAATCCTGTTCCGCTTTTTGTATGAGTAAGCCATTGTGTGCCTGGTGGAACAGATGACAATATTTACAAAACTGCATACACACGGGGACCAGATGAAAAAAAGCACAGAATGCTTTCCATTACCTCGATATAAGAAAATAAAAACACACACACAGGCTTGCATTCCGCTTTCATCAATAACTGACAAAGCTTTTGGCTTGCCCGGTGGCTCAGGGAGGAGTTAGATACAGATCTCACTGGCGCTGAGGGATAGCTCCGCTGGGTGATGCAACAGTGTAGGGAGGGATGGTTGCGCTGCAATTGACACGTGCCTGGGATTTTCTGGAGTAATCGTGCTGACTACTCCCCAAAGTCTCGCGAACTAAAACAGACTCGATGGCTTAAACCTCCGTATTCTTGAATGTATCGCTTTTCGATAGCAGTGGCCATGATGACGATGACAAATGACAAGATACACAGGACATGAAACAGGGACAGATGCTTATTCCATTATCCTCGATATAAAAGAAAAATAAATAAAACCACACACACAGGGCTTGGCACTCTGCTTTCATCAATAACTGACAAAGCTTTTGGGCCTTGACCCCCATGGTGGTGGCTGTGTGTGAGTGAGTTTAGATACAGTATCTCACTGCTGTCAGTCCCTGAAGGGGATAGCTCCGCTGGGACTGTGATACAACCACACCAGTGTAGTAGTAACGTAGCGTGTTGGGTGTGCAGTGCATGAAGGCACCCTGGTGCACGCCCTGGCCATGCTCTCCTTGTGGTGTGGCAAGTTCTAACTGCCGTCCCTGACAAGCTGCTGCTCTGGTTCCAGGTCAGTTTTGTCCGTGTGTGTGTGGGGGGGTAGGTGGGGGGGTGGTGTGGTGTGTGTGCGTGTGTTGTGTGTGTGTGCAAGTTCTACACTGCAGTCCCTGACAAGCTGCTGCTCTGGTTCCAGTCAGTTTTGGTGTGTGTGGTGTGTGTGTGTGCTGTGTGTGTGTGGTGTGGCAAGTTCTACACTGCCGTCCCTGACAAGCTGCTGCTCTGGTTCCAGGTCAGTTTTGTCTGTGTGTGTGTGTGTGTGTGTGTGTGTGTGGTGTGGCAAGTTCTAACTGCCGTCCCTGACAAGCTGCTGCTCTGGTTCCAGGTCAGTTTTGTCGTGTGTGTGTGTGGGGGGGTAGGTGGGGGGGTGGTGTGTGTGTGTGGCGTGTGTGGTGTGGCAAGTTCTACACTGCCGTCCCTGACAAGCTGCTGCTCTGGTTCCAGGTGAGTGTTGTGTGTGTGTGTGTGTGTGTGTGTCGGTGTGTGTGTGTGTGGTGTGCAAGTTCTACACTGCCGTCCCTGACAAGCTGCTGCTCTGGTTCCAGGTCAGTTTTGTCGTGCTTGTGTGTGTGTGTGTGTGTGTGTGTGTGTGTGTGTGTGTGTGTGTGTGTGTGTGTGTGTGGTGTACGTGTGTTGTGTGGTGGTGTGTGTGTGTGTGTGTTGTACGGTGTTGTGTGTGTGGTGACGTGTGTGTGTGTGTGTGGTGTGTGGTGTGATGTGTGGTGTAGGGGGGGTGTACATTGTGTGTCTGTGTCTGTGTTTGTGTGTCTGTGTGTATGGAGTTGTGTTTTCTGTGTGGTGTATGTGTGTGTGTGTCCTATAAACTCCCTGAGATGTTGTTGGGGCACAAGACTAAAACTGTTATGGCACTCGTGCTTGGTAAGTTGAAATTGGAAGAGCTATGTTCCTCTCCAGACCTGTAGAGTTTGAGGGGATTTTCCCTCTGGAGTTAATATGAGTGCAGTCTCCACTCCCGTGAAAGTCCTTTGGATGAACTAGAAACCGAGGTTTCTTGGCACATGTACACAACTGTTCTGCCTTTTAGAAGACAGGCCAGTGCATGCGGCAGGAATGGTAACAGAATTTTTTTTTAATGTAAGTACACTGGGCATATACATGCATTTCAGTGCACATGTGCACACTCACAACCCTCACACACACACAACACACACACACACACACACACACACACACACACACACACACACACATACACACACAGTGGTAGACATCTTATTCAGTTATTATTTTATTCAACTAAGAAATGTCAACTTCAGAAGAACGGGAGAAATGAAAGAAAAAGATGAACACAACCTTTCACATTACTCTTTGACGGACGTAGGGTTTACATCAAATATTGACCAAAAGCTTTTGATGCTCTACATTATTGTTTGTATTTTTGAAGTGTGTTGCCTGGTTCAAGAATGAATTGAAACCTCAGTCCTGAACTGGGATTTGCGGGGATTGAATAATTACCCCCCCCCCTCCCCTAAATCACCAACCCAGGATTTGCAGGGATTTACACACAGTAGATTTCCATCAGGCAGTGACCATCACTAATTGCTACCATATGCCAAAGCTCTATCAGGCTAGAAGCACAGAGCCTACTGAGAGTCTGGAAGTAATTATAGTTGCTGGTATGTACGTAGAAGGAGGAAAAGGCAAGTGAGCATGTGTGCCTGACCTGATTTCGTGATGGAATGCGAAATCTAGGGGGAGTTTGTGTTCAGAGAATGCGAATGCAAGAGGGTTAAATGTTGCCCATTGACTGAAATGTGGCTGTGTTATATATATATATGCAGTGTGGGTTCTCTTGACAGAACGGCCTGACTCTGAAGTCTTCCACCTCGGCGGTGCGGAATGCCTACTTTCTCTGCATGAACGCTTGCTTTCATGGTGAGTATAACAATAATGATAATAATAATGATGATGATAATGATGATGATGATGATGATGATAATAACAACAAAAGGAATGTATATAGTGCTATATCTTGCATTGAACCAGTTCTTACACATGCAACCAAAAACAATTTAGATTTTTAACAAAGTCAAATGTACATGCACACACACACATACACACACACACTACACTCACACACACACACACACACACACACACACACACACACACACACACACACCACACACACACACACACACACACACACACACAACACACACACAAAAACACACAAAAACACACAAACACACATAAAGGTTGTACACGTTTGCAGGGTGGTGGATATTTCGTATTCATGTGGCTTTTGGTCAGAGTGCGCTTAAAATTTTTATTTTATTTTATATAACCTGGCTTGTAAGGGGAGGGAGGCATAGATGGAATAGCCTAGTGTGTTGAGCTCATGACCTGATGGCACAGGCTTCAGCTAGCACTGAGATACCTTTTCAAAATGCATGTCAGTGCACACATGCGCACAACACTCACAAGCAAACACACACACTCTCCTACCACACTCACCTCACACACACACACACACTCACACACTTATACACTTACACTTACACACACACACACACACACACACACACACACACACACACACACACACACACACACACACACACACACACACATGGATTTCCCCAAGAATTAATATTGGTACTGACTCCATCCTCCAGAAAATCATTTGGATAAGACTATTAAGCGAGGTCCCGTGTGTGAACATCATGGACACATGTTAAAACCTGTTCCGCCATTTGGAAAAGTAGCCATCAGATGCAGGTAGGAACAGAGAGCAAAATTGAAAAATGCATTGACACAGGCTTCATGGTTAGACATCATCCCTGAAGTTGGACTCTGGCTACCTTAATGGTGGGCAAACGATCACATATGCAGAATCTCACCATTGGCGAACCTCAGAGCTCAAGCTGGTTGTCCAAATGCTATTTTTCATTGCTGGGTTAGGCAGGTCTGCATAGTATCTAAGAATGTGAGCTGTATTACCACAAAGTCAGTCATTGTAAGAAAGAAAAATAAGGCATAGTAACAAAGAAAATAAACCATAATAGAAAATCATGCTGTCAAGGAAAGTAAGCCATATCAACAATGAAAACATAGTGATGTAACACAGAAAATAAGCTACAGTGATGAAAATACTAACAAAGAAAATGAGCCATGCAAAAAAAAACAACAATCTTGCTATTTATAGCACTGGGAAATCAATTTCTTTGTACTGATGTGGAATATATAATTTTTTTTTTTTTTTACAAACAAAAAAGAAAACTATTCATAGGAGGTAGCACTGGGAAATAAATTAATTGTATTGATAAAGATTTTTTCAAATAATTTTTTTTAACCTTTGCTTTACCCTTCATTTTCATTTCTTTTTTGATTTCGTCCGTATATATATGACAGTAATTACGATTCTCTTTTGGCGGGATTTCAGGGGACACCATGCAGCAAGCCACGCGGGTGGTCCCCCTTTTGCTGCAGACGGTGGAGAAGGCGGGAAACAGCCGGGTCAGCCCACACTGGTGACAGAGGTCATCTCTGCCGCACGCACTCTGGTCAGGCTGGCCTCCATCGACATTGAGACTGGTGAGCGGCTTGTGTGTGTGTTGGAGGGGGGGGTGTAGACAGGGGGTGGGTTGTGTGTGTGTTGTGTGTGTGTGTGTATGTAGACAGGGGGTGGTTTTGTGTGTGTGTTGTGGGGGGGGGGGGGTTGTGTGTGTGTGTGTGTGTAGACAGGGGTGGGGTCAATATGATGGAATTGGATGCATTAATATACACTGTGAAGCACATGGGGGACAGGATAGCCTGGTGGTTAGAGTGATACGCTCTATGTCTACTGGCCCGTGTTTCAATCTTGTTCAAGAGGAGGATTTTTCCTCTGGAGTTAACACCAGTGCCAACTCCACTGCCCCCAAAAGTCCTTTGGATAAAACTATAATCTGAGGTCTTGTTTGCAAACACATGCAGAATATCTTGTGCATTTGTTAAAAGCCGTTTTGCTTTTCAGAAGAGAAGGCCATTGTGTGCCAGTGGGAACAAATGACAAAACTGACAAAACTGCATACACATGGAGACTGGATGTAAATAAGCTTTTGAGTGCTTATTCCATTGTCCTCAAAGCAAAAAAAGAGATAGAGGAACATGTGCAATGTTTTGAACTGTCAAAAGAGCCTGCTTTAGAAAATATTTACTGAAGTGATTGATACAGTATGTATGATGGTCATGACTGTACAAAGCTGCACAGAACAGCGATAACGATACAACAACACACAATACGAAACAACACGATGCAAAAGGGTTAGACAGTATTATTCAGTGGAGTGAATTTTTACGGACAGAGGCCAAACTGGGGTCGTTCTGGAGCATGATACTGGATGCAGGCAAGCAGTGGATGGTTGCTGACAAGTTCCTCAGCTCTGCTTCCGACGAGAGTGAGTAACCACCTGTCTGTCTGTCTTTCTTTCTTCTGTGGACTCTGTTGTGCTTGTTTTTTTTTTCTCTTTGTGTTTTGTCCCCATTGTCTGGTGTTTTTTTTATAGTTTTTTTGGAGGTCTTTTTTTTTCTTTCTGTAATTAAATTGCTTGTACTTTCAGTGTCACTTGTCAGGGTTGGTGTGTCACTGTATTTGAGCATTTGAAAGAAAAGTTTGGTGGTTTAGAATTTTATTTTTATGATATAGGTAGAATGCATAAAATTTCAATAGTAATAATAGTAAATATGCAGGGGGCAGGATAGCTCAGTGGTCAGAGCACTCGCTTTCCCCAAGCTAAGGTTAAGCAGCATCAAGCGTAGTTACCAGTTGGATGGGTGACCGTTGGCTTCAGTACAGTCGCCCCAGTTCACCCAGGTGTAAATGGGTACCTGCCCTCTTTAGGGTCAGGGAAGGTAAAGCAGCGAGGGAGAGGAGATGGGCACCGCCCTCAACATGCTGGCCCCTAGAGAAGCTGAGGTCTCTGACGCCTTGCCCCCCTATGACCTCATAGGTTATGGAACATGTTACCATTACCTTTTTAACTCTTTCATTCCCCAATTTACAGTTGCTATTGCTTCCCTTTATTCCCAGCTTCCTCTTGTCTGTTTCTTCCCTTCATTCCCGGATTTACAGACCAAAATACTTAGCATAATGGGGTACTTACTTTACAGACTTACGGCAGTAGCCCATATTACATGAACCAAAGAATGTCATATATCATTGTGTAGGAAATTGATGTGAGATGGTGTTGGTGACCATGTTGACACTTCACAGTAACATGACAGGTGACACAGGTGTAAAACAGGTAAGTTGACAGTAAAAAAACAGGTATGCCATCATGCACTCCATGCAGATCAGTATTTTTCTAGCCAGTTGTATGTTTCGTGCTTGTACTCACCAACTGATGCCTCATGAACATCCCCTTGCATTGTTTATGCGAATACTCCATGAGAACTGTCTCCATTGTCACCATGATTGTCCCCAACACATCAACAGTTTATTCTCTTTTTTGTAGACTGTGTATGACTACCACACACCAATAAAGAGAGCAAGCCCCACACTATTTTGCACACTTTTTATATACAGATAGTATTTACATGTTCTCTAAGTACATATGTCTGCCCTTCTGTCCAAGTATCACATGATATGTCAACACACAGGTGACACATGTATGATACACCTTGATCAAAATCCGAATTCTCTCCACCTTCCATTTTCACAGCCAAGAAATAAGCCACATCTTCACACACACTCTTACACTCATTCTAAAACCAACTAATTTCTCAAGCAACTACTTTCTCACGAGTGGGGGGGGGGGAGGGGGGGGTAAGAGGGGGGTAGAGAGGGGGGGTGAGAGCTGGAAGACCAATGCTGGAACTGCATTCCATTCACAGCTACTACTACATAGAATGGGTAGTGGCTGAAGGGGCAAGATGCTGACAGGTCAAGATTAATGAGGGAGGGGGGGGAGGGGAGGAGGAAGGGAGGCTGCCCAGCCTGGAATTTCTTACATAAACAAAGACCCGTTAGTGACTGACAACTGATAAGCAACTAACGGGAAGAACAGAGCGCTCCCTGCTGAGCCCGGTTTACCGGGCTGTGGGAAGGAAGGGTGTTTGTTAGTGGAGACCGGTATACCGGGCGCTGGGATGGAAAGGAAGAAAAGTTTGCAGACCGGTAAACCGGGCTGTGGGAATGAAAGAATTAATAGTAAATATGATAAGGATTTATTTGTTTACTTATTCTTTTATATCGCAACAACGAAACAAGCACTCATGTGCTTTTTTAAGTTAAAAAAGTTAAAGTCTGTCCCGAGCCTAAGGCTCATCAGGCTGGTGCTTATCCCGGTTTCTGTGGCGTTAAGCGACTGAGAGTTATAGACTCCCCCCTGGATAGGATGCCAGTCTATCGCAGGTTAACCCTCAACACAAGGTTGGTGCCCCTTTTACACCTGGGTGGGGTGAGCATGTGTTTTTTTACATCCATTTAATTTTTTTTTTAAACTCTTTTATATCGAGGATAATGGAATAAGCACTCATGTGCTTTTTTTCATCCAGTCCCCGTGTGTATGCAGTTGTGTAAATACTGTCATCTGTTCCCACTGGCACACAATGGCCTACTCTTACGAAAAGCGGAACAGTGTTTAACGTGTGCGCAAGATGTTCTGCGTGCGTTCGCACACGGGGCCTCAGTTTACGGTCTCATCTGAAAGACTTTTGGGAAGAGTGGAGTTGTTGTTGTTGTTCCCCAGCTTAACACTCTGGGGGGTCACCCAGAATATGCACTCTGACTCACTTATCCCACCTGGGAATCCCTGTGAGATTGAAATTGCGCACTGAATGAGAAGTTTGTGTGTATGACTATTTTCAAGTACCTCGCCATATAGGCAGCCATACTCCGACTTCAGAGGATTTATTCTCCTTTAAAGGAGAGTGCACATTGTTCTGTTAAGAGCTTATCATGGCTGAAGGCAATTTCAACACAACATTTTACAACATCACAACATTTTAGTGTAGGCCTTGGCAATGAGCTGACATCAATAACTGACACAACTTTTGGCCTAGGCCAGTGTGGAGTCAGTACTGATGTTAACTGATGTTAACTCCAGTCCCCGTGTGCATGTTGTAAATCTTGTCCCATCTTGTCCCATCTTGTAAATCTTGTCCCATCTGTTCCCATCTGTGTGCATGCATATGTGTGCAGCACTGGGCAGTCTGGTAGCGGTGATAGAGAGACTGATCCTGGACTTCCCCAACAAGATGACGGAAGCAGCGTCGCAGCCGTACTACCGCGCCCTGGTCCACTGCCTGACGCACCGAGCATGGGCCGTGCGTGGCGTGTGCATGCCGGCCGTGCGCAAGCTGCTGTCCATGCTAGGGGGCGCCCAGATCTCCCTGGCTCTGGTGGCCGAGTTCAAGGTCGTCCTGGACACGCAGAATGTGAGTTAATTTTTTTATTTTTTTATTTTTATTTTTTATTTTTGTGTATTTTATTTTTATTTTATCTATTTTATTTTAATTTTATTTATTTTATTTCATTTATTTATTTTTTTTTTGTGAGTATTTTATTTTATTTAATTTATCTTTTTTTTTGGTGAGTATTTTATTTTGTATTCTTTTATATCGAGGATAATGGAATAAGCACTCGTGTGCTCATGTGAGTGGGGGGGGGGGAGGGGGGATGGGGCTGCGTGCGTTGTTGTTGTTATTGTTCAGAGCCTAGCTGTGAAGTGGATGATTTTTTTGTTGTTTTTGATTTAAGTGAATGCGATGTATCTTGACTTGTGGTGTCTGGAATAAAAGCCCTCTTTATTAGTATGAAGAATTCAGATTTCTAGGGGAGGGGGGGGGGGGGGGGGAGGATTGGGATAGCCTAGTAGTTGTGCTCATGATTTGAGGGCCTGAGATTGAGTCTAGATTTGAGCCATAACCGAGACACCTGTTTAAGGGGATTTTTCCCCTAGGAGTTAACAGCAGTGTAGACTCAGTTCTCTTGAAAGTCCTTTTAGATGAGACTGTAAGATGAGATCCTGTGTGCGAATGCATGCAGAACATTGTTTGCACATGTGAAAATACCTGTTCAGCCTTTTGGAAGAGTAGGTCATTTGTGCCAGTAAGAACAGATGACAAAATCTTATGTTTTGAAAAAAAAAAAGAAAGAAAAAGAAAAACAAATAAACCATGTCATGCACATTGGTATTGCGTTTAGACTTTCATCTCTGAAAGTCAGACTGTTGCTACGTTACCTTTATGGTGGGTAAACGGTCGCATACGCGAAATCTCACCATTGGTGAACCTTGGAGCTGTATAGCTGAGGACCACCAGCTCAAAAAAACAACAACAACAACAAAACCCTAAGAAAAAACCTTAACAACAACAACGACAAAATTGCATATATATATATATATTTCGCCAAAAGAAATCATGGGTTGACAACATCAAAGACTGGACCGCCCAACCCCTACAACACCTCCTACTAGCCACACAGGATCGTGAAGCATGGAAAAAGATCTCTGTTGCGTCTTCTCTCATGTCCCCCCTTCGTCCTTTGGGACATGGGACTGAGTGAGTGATATATATATATATATATATATATATATATATATATATATATATATATATATATATATATATATATATATATATATATACACACACACATATATTTATTATATGATTGACACTTATAGTCTGAAGTCAGTGGGGTTTTTTGGAATTTTTATTTATTTTATTTATTTATTTATATTTATATTTATTTTTTATTTTATTTTTTTATTTTATTTTATTTTATTTTCTGAAGTCAGCGTTGTGTCCGATGTGCAGTTGGCCGAGCTGAAGAAACTCCAGGAGCGAGAGGACGACGCCAAGGTGGGCGAAGAGTCGAAGGTCATCAATCCCACCATCCTTTGCCGAGCCTTGCTGGCCATCTGCAGCGTGGAGAAAGCCGACACGGTTGATGCCGAGGCCATCGCCATGGCGACGCTTCTTCCCGCGCACCATCCTTACATTGGTCAGTGTGGGGATTGGTCCTGGTTGTGTTAGTGTGTGTGTTTGGTGGTGTGAGAGTTTGACTGATTGTGTTGTGTTAGTGTGTATGTTTGGTTGTTCTTCAGTTTAATGTCTGTTCACATAAGTGATATAGCAAACGAATAATGTTACTTGTAGAACTTATAACCAATGGTAGAAACACAAAGTAAATAAAAACACCAAAAGTGAACATTAAAACCCTAAACAATCAATCAGAACTTTTTAGAAAATTAACAAAAGAGCACGAGATCAATGTCTCTGTCTCGTAAACAAGCTACTGATATGTTCATAAACACTATAGTAAACTGTCAATAGGACTCTTCTTCAGCGATAAGGCGAGTTCACACAGCAACCCACAGTTGCTTAATATGTTGTCCAAGAGTTCTCACGTGTATGGGAGACACTGTTTTCGGACAGTCAGAATATGCTAGAATCGTCCCATCATAGCAACGCTTTTAGCATAGTATGTTTGGTAGTGTGAGTGTTTGTTGTAGGAGTGTGAGTGTGATGTAGTGTTTGAGTGGTATGTTGTGTGTGAGTTTGGTTGTATGTGTTTAGGTTGTGCATTGAATGTTGTTTTGCTAATGTGAATGTTTGGTAGTGCTAGTATTTGGTTGTGCTATGTTGTATGTATGGTTTGCTAGTGAATGTTGGTGATGGATGTTTGGTTGTGATGTGTGTATGTTTTGGTTGTGCTAATGTGATGTTTGGTTTTGTATGATTTGTGTGAGTGTTTGGTTGTGCTAGTGTTATGTTTGGTTTGTGCTAATGTGAATGTTTGGTGTGTGAGTGGTTGTATGTTATGTTGTGCTGTATGTTGTTGCTAATGTGAATGTTTGGTAGTGTGTTGGTTGTGCTAATGTGTATGTTTGGTTGTGTATTGTGTTATGTTGGTTGTGCTATGTGTTTGGTTGTGCTATGTGTATGTTTGGTTGTGCTAATGTAATGTTTGGTATGTGATGTTTGGTTGTGCTAATGTGAATGTTTGGTTGTGCTAATGGAATGTTTGGTTGTGCTAATGTGAATGTTTGGTAGTGGAGTGTTTGGTTGTGCTAATGTGAATGTTTGGTTGTGCTAATGTGAATGTTTGGTTGTGCTAATGTGAATGTTTGGTGTGCTAATGTGAATGTTTGGTGTGCTAATGTAATGTTGGTAGTGCGAGTGTTTGGTTGTGCTAATGTAATGTTTGGTTGTGCGTAATGTGAATGTTTGGTTGTGCTAATGTGAATGTTTGGTTGTGCTAATGGATGTTTGGTTGTGCTAATGTGAATGTTTGGTTGTGCTAATGTGAATGTTTGTTGTGCTAATGTGAATGTTTGGTTGTGCTAATGTGAATGTTTGGTTGTGCTAATGTGAATGTTTGGTTGTGCTAATGTGAATGTTTGGTTGTGCTAATGTGAATGTTTGGTTGTCAGTGGATGTTTGGTTGTGCTAATGTGAATGTTTGGTTGTGCTAATGTGAATGTTTGGTAGTGCGAGTGTTTTGGTTGTGCTAATGTGTATGTTTGGTTGTTATGTGATAATGGAATGTTTGGTTGTGCTAATGTGAATGTTTGGTTGTGCTAATGTGAATGTTTGGTTGTGCTAATGTATGTTGGTTGTGCTAATGTGAATGTTTGGTTGTGCTAGAGTGTATTGTTTGGTAGTTGCGTATGTTTGGTTGTGCAATGTGATGTTTGGTTGTGCTAATGTGAATGTTTGGTAGTGTCGAGTGTTTGGTTGTGCTAATGTGTATGTTTGGTTTTGCAATGTGAATGTTTGGTAGTGTGTATGTTTGGTTGTCTGAGTGTTTGGTTGTGCTAATGTGAATGTTTGGTTGTGTGAGTGTTTGGTTGTGCTAGTGTGTATGTTTGGTTGTGTGAGTGTTTGGTTGTGCTAGTGTGTATGTTTGGTTGTGCGAATGTGAATGTTTGGTTGTGCTAATGTGAATGTTTGGTAGTGTGAGTGTTTGGTTGTGCTAATGTGTATGTTTGGTTGTGCGAATGTGAATGTTTGGTTGTGCTAATGTGAATGTTTGGCAGTGTGCGTGTTTGGTTTGTGCTAATGTGTATGTTTGGTTGTGCTAATGTGAATGTTTG
This sequence comes from Stramonita haemastoma, assembly GCA_030674155.1. NCBI lineage: Eukaryota > Metazoa > Mollusca > Gastropoda > Neogastropoda > Muricidae > Stramonita > Stramonita haemastoma. The sequence goes on along the minus strand of CM060342.1, from coordinate 12,405,118 downwards.
GTAGTGTGAGTGTTTGGTTGTGCTAGTGTGTATGTTTGGTTGTGCTAATGTGTATGTTTGGTTGTGTGAGTGTTTGGTTGTGCTAGTGTGTATGTTTGGTTGTGTTAGTGTGTATGTTTGGTTGTGTAAGTGTTTGGTTGTGCTAGTGTGTATGTTGGTTGTGCTAGTGTGTATGTTTGGTTGTGTGAGTGTTTGTGTTAGTGTGTATGTTTGGTGGTGTGAGTGTTTGTGTTAGTGTGTATGTTTGGTTGTGTGAGTGTTTGTGTTAGTGTGTAATGTTTGGTTGTGTGAGTGTTTGTGTTAGTGTGTATGTTTGGTTGTGTGAGTGTTTGTGTTAGTGAGTGTATGTTTGGTTGTGTGAGTGTTTGTGTTAGTGTGTATGTTTGGTAGTGTGAGTGTATAGTGTGTATGTTTGGTGGTGTGAGTGTTTGTGTTAGTGTGAATGTTTGGTGGTGTGAGTGCTTGTGTCAGTGTGAATGTTTGGTGGTGTGAGTGCTTGTGTCAGTGTGAATGTTTGGTGTGTGAGTGCTTGTGTCAGTGTGAATGTTTGGTGGTGTGAGTGCTTGTGTCAGTGTGAATGTTTGGTGGTGTGAGTGCTTGTGTCAGTGTGAATGTTTGGTGGTGTGAGTGCTTGTGTCAGTGTGAATGTTTGTGGTGTGAGTGCTTGTGTCAGTGTGAATGTTTGGTGTGTGAGTGCTTGTGTCAGTGTGAATGTTTGATAGTGTGAGAGTTTGGCTGTGTTGTGTTAGTGTGAATGTTTGGTAGTGTGAGAGTTTGGCTGTGTTGTGTTAGTGTGAATGTTTGGTAGTGTGAGAGTTTGCTGTGTTGTGTTAGTGTGAATGTTTGGTAGTGTGAGAGTTTGGCTGTGTTGTGTCAGTGTGAATGTTTGGTAGTGTGAGAGTTTGGCTGTGTTGTGTCAGTGTGAATGTTTGGTATGTGAGAGTTGGCTGTGTTGTGTTAGTGTGAATGTTTGGTAGTGTGAGAGTTTGGCTGTGTTGTTAGTGTGATGTTGGTAGTGTGAGAGTTGGCTTGTGTGTAGTGTGAATGTTTGGTAGTGTGAAGTTTGCTGGTTGTGTTAGTGTGAAGTTTGGTAGTGTGAGAGTTTGGCTGTGTTGTGTCAGTGTGAATGTTTGGTAGTGTGAGAGTTTGGCTGTGTTGTGTTAGTGTGGATGTTTAGTAGTGTGAGTGTGGCAGTGTTTTGGAACTAGGACATGTGGGTGGAGATAGTGTACATGTATTCATGATTGTGTGTGATGTGATAGTGTACAGGAATGATGTGTGGGAGAATAGTGTACATAGTTAGTTAGTTCTTCAGTTTAACGTCCTTCCACTAAATAGTGATATCAGACGGGAAAGTGTATATGAGTGAGTGAGTGTGTATGGAGGGGGGGGGATGAGCACATAGCTAAATTTCTGCATTAAACAACTAAAAGAACCAAAAATAAAAACCATAGAACAAGAATAATAAAAAGAAAGAAATAACATTTTAAACACTAACTTTGCAATTCATATAACTAGTTAAAAAAAAAAATCATTAAAATATAAAAACCTGATAATAGGACTATGACTTAATGACAATACAATTTCTTTCATTAGCAAAATATCTTTTAGAATTTGCTCTATGCAAACGTATGTGAAAACAGGTAAAATGTTTTTCAAATCTCTGCATTCTAAAAGAATGTGACTTATTGTAATATTTTCGCCACAGATACATGTTGCTTTTTTTGAAAATTTCGATCTAAAAGCATTTAGCTTGAATCTATGAATAAGAGATACAACATTATAATAATATAAGAGATATAAGAGATAGTGTACATGTATTCATGATTGTGTGTGATGTAATAGTGTACATGTATGATTGTGTGGTGAGATAGTGTACATGTATTCATGATTGTGTGTGATGTGGTGGCAGTGTGGAGATAGTGTCGTATTCATTATTGTGTGATGTGATGTGTGATGTGGTGGCAGTGTGGAGATAGTGTACATGTATTCATGATGTGTGATGTGTGTGTTATGTGGCAGTGTTTGGGAACCAGGACATGTGGGTGGAGATCGTGCAGCGACTGAACCTGGACCTGGGCCGCTTTGTGCAGAAGCAGGCCGCCCAGTGTCTGGCCTTTGCCATGACTGCCACCACTCTTCCCCAGGTCAGTTAGGTTCCCTCATACTCTGCCTGATTTGAGGGAAAGTGTTACTTGTTTGTTTGTCCGTAGTGTTCGACAATGACCTCCAAACAGCAGAGGAGGCAGTTGCTGTTTCGGAAATGTGACTATAGTGGAGATGCCTTGCCCACAGTACACCCCCACCCTCTCGGCCAAGAGAGCATACGGACAGTCAGCGTTGGAGATGTTCTCCAAAGGCCAACAAGCCCCCTGGGCTGCAGCGCATAAGGACTGTGCCAGCCAAGCTTACTAGTCAGAGAGTCATAGTCAATCACAAAAGACTAAGCTGTGAAGTGGAATTCCATGGTTGGGAAAGAAAGCCACTGATCACACAGCTTCTCACTTTGCTGTTGCCCCCAGCGTCAGTGGCATCAATCAAGAACTGTGATAAAGCCCAGGTGCTGAAGGCTAAGTGTTACAGTCGGTCGCTAAAGAACAAGGTTGTTTTAAGGAATCTGGTTTTGGTTTTTATCCTGTTTTATGTGTGTGGTTGATGTGGATTTTCCCACAATGCGGTGACCGTCCTTGGTTGACCCCTATGGTTGACCAGGCTGTTGATACAAGGAAGGGCGGTAGAGTTAGTTTTATACCCTAGTTTTAAAATTTGACAAGGTGGTTTCATTGTACAGGTTGCAGACTGGTGTGTTCATGTTAATGTAATCCGCTAAACATCAACATGAATTAAAAGATCTTTTATGTTAACATAAATAAAATTGATTTTATGAAGACGTGCGTATATACTTGAAGGAATGAAGGCACTGGCAGGTCTGTACTTGAGGTTGACCTGGAAGATCATAAAAATCCCCAGATGCTGCCACTGAGATTTGAACACTATGGCTTTATCGAGCCTCAGGATTGAAGTCAACCAGTCTTAAACTACTTGGCTGTAGCGTCTGTCATTCTGAACTGAAAAACAGACGCTGATATCTTCTTCTCTCTCGTTCTCTTCATACCATGATGGCATGTTCTTTCCAGCTCCAATGAGATACAAATTTTTTTTTTTTCATTTGTTTCTCAGTTGGAGCTTTGAGGCTTACCAACGGTGAGATTTTTGTACATGCAACCATTATTTCCCCCACCATTTAGGCATCGGCATTCCGACTTCAGGATGGTGTCTAAACATGACACCTGTGTGCATGTGGGTTTGTTTGGGGGGGGTTTGTCATCCATTCCTACCTGCTAAAGGGCCTACTCTTCTGAAAGGGGGAATAGATTTTTAACGTGAGCGCATACGTTCTGCATGCATTAGCACTCGTGGCCTCAGTTCACAGTCTCATCCTAAGGACTTGACATTCGGTTCAATTTTTTCGTCAGACTGGGAAGAAAGGGGAGGCTGGGAATATAAAAGTCAGAACCTCACGGTTTACTTGTTAATGTTTAGCACTTCTGTGCTTGCTCAGGCCTGGCCCCGTTGCTTTAAAGAATTGTTGCTATATTTGGAGTGGCCCGGGGCGCCAAAGTGGGATGACCAACAGCCACAGTTAAAAAGTTAAAGTCTGTCCCGAACCTAAGGCTCATCAGGCCGGTGCTTATCCCGGTTTCTGTGGCGTTAAGCAACTGAGAATCATAGACTCCCCCCTGGATAGGACGCCAGTCTATCGCAGGGTTAACCCCCAACACAAGTTGGTACCCCTTTACACCTGGGTGGGTGAGAAAATAGCCGTAAAGTGCCTTTTCCAAGGGCACAACGCCATAGCCGAAAGCTGGGATCGAACCCGCAACCTTTAGATTACGAGTCCAACGCCCTAATCACTAGGCTACAGCGGCGGCACAGCCACAGTACAGTTCCTAAATCGAGCACTGCTGGGAGTTTAACCCTCTTAGTCCTGAACCAGGATTTGCCGGGATTGAATAATTGCTCCCCCCTGAATCCCGAACGGGGATTTGCTGGGATACACACACAGTGGTTTTCCATCAGGCAGTGACCATCACTGCTTGCTACCACATGCCAAAGCTCTATCAGGCCAGAGGTACAAATCCTGCTGAGAGTCTGGAAGTAATTATAGCTGCTGGTATGTACTTAGAAGGAGGAAAAGTCGAGCCAGCATGTGTGCCTGGCCTGATTTCGTGATGGAATGCGAAATCTAGGGGCAATTTGTGTACAGAGAATCCAAATGCAAGAGGGTTAAGCCAAGGCACCGTGTGTGAATGCATATAGAACACCTTTCACATGTGTCCAAAACCCATTCCATCTTTTGGAAGAGTAAGCTGCTGCTGTTAGTCTGAAAGTAATTATAGCGCTGGTATGTACTTAATTAGAAGGAGGAAAAGGCAAGCCAGCATGTGTGCCTGGCCTGATTTCGTGATGGAATGCAAAATCTAGGGGCAATTAGTGTTCAGAGAATCTGAATGCAGGAGGGTTTAAAGAATTGTTGCTATATTTGGGGTGGCCCGAGGCGCTTAAGTGGGATGACCAACACCCACAGTACAGTCCCTAAATTGGAGTACTTCCGCTGGGACTTTAAAACAATCATAACCCTCCTGCCACCCTCCCTCCTCCGTAGACGCAGATACAATAGAACGATAGGTGATAACAGAATGGAAATTCTGAAAATCTGATCTCAACAAACACACACACACACACACACACACCCCCCCCCCCCCCCCCCCCCAAAAAAAAACCCAACAAAAACAAACAAACAACAACAACAAAACAACAACCAAAACAAAAAGTTGACAACAACAACAGAAGGCTGTGGGCGTTGGTGTGTGCAGGACGTGATCAATGCGGTGCAGACGCTGTGCCGGGTGTGCCCCCAGGCCGTGGTGCCCCCCCTCATCACCTACGTCTCCTCCCTCCTTGGCAGCTCCCAGCTGGCCAGTGTCACCAGGGAGGAGTACAACATCTTCCTCACCCCAGAGGGCGAGCTGTACGACCGATCCATCATTGAAAGGTCAGTGCCTGCCAGGTCACGGTGTGGGCTGTCAGGAGGGAGGAGGATAGATACCACAGTTGGGGTGGGGGGGAGGGGGGGGGGCACAGATGTGAGGTAGGGGGGGGGGTCACAGGGGTCAATGGCAGATCTGGGCTGCATGGAGAGAGGAGGATAGATACCACAGTTTGGTGGGTTTTTTGGGGAGGGGGGGGGAGGGGGCAGCTGTCAGTTTTTCCCCCACTTTCAGTTACTTTCAGCTGCTGTCCATTCCGTTGCCGCTCAGCCTTGCTGGTGCTAATTATAGCAGGAACTGACTGATCACACTTGGATGAGAAAGGGCGTGCTAAATTTAGCATTCAGGACTGAGGGATGTTGGATTTGCGTGCTGTGGGAGCAGTGCTGCCATCTTCCTAAGGGCTTTTTTTGTTGTTGTGTTATGTTTTTGGACAGGCCTAGAACTCGACAACATTTTGAGAAAGGCAGAACAGAGAGAGGAATGGAGGGAAGTGGTTGTCAAGTCTTTAGGGGTGCCCCCATAGTCGCCAGACTAAGGGATAGATAGATAGAGATCGTGTTTTGGGGGATTTTGTCAGGATAGATATTTTTTTACTTTCCTGTGTCTTTTTTTTGTTTTTAGTTTTGTTTGTGTGTTTTGTTTTTTTCTGGCTTTTTTTCTGTGTAACTGATGTGTTCATTTAAGTTTTGCTGAAATATATAGTTCATTATACTCGATGATCTGGCTAGGTATCTTTGCACCCAAAGCAGATATCTCAAAATTTGTTATTGTTGAAGTCATATATGATTTTAACTGATCTGTGTTTAATGGAGATTTTATGTGATCGACAGCAGATGTTGAGAGTTACTGAAGCCACTGAAACTGAGTGAGGCAACAGCCCTGTGGTCGGTAGGGCCCGTGTGCGAACGCATGCAGAACATCTTGCACACACGTTTAATCCTGTTCCGCTTTTCGTAAGAGTAGGCCATCGTGTGCCGGTGGGAACCGATGACACGATTTACAAAAACTGCATACACATGGGGACTGGATGTAAAAAAGCACACGAGTGCTTATTCCATTATCCTCTATATAAAAGAATTTAAAAAAATTCTTTAAATAGGGCTATAAACAGTATGATGATTATAATGTGATTGACAGCGCCATGAAATCCAGTGGGATGGAGCAGAACGTGAGGAGAGAGAACAAGCTGTACTCCTACGCTGAGCAGATGGCAGAACTCGAACTCAGAAAGGTCAGTCATCTTTGGGTGGTGGTGGTGTTGTTTTGTTTTTTCCCCCCCTTCATTCTTTATTTATATTTGGATGAATCCTGGATTTTTTTTTCTGTACAGGGGGAGGCTTTTAGGTGATGGATCTAATTGATTATTTCTCATTTGCTTGACATCGGTTCTTAGTTTTGTTACTGTTGATACCGTCATGCCCCTGTGGGAATGTTTCCAGGGTGGATCAGTGAGAATGGGGGGCGGATAGCCTAGTGGTCAGAACATTGCGCTCGCAATTTGAAGACCCGGGTTCGAGTCCGGTCGAGGAATTTTTCTTCCTGGAGTTAACATCAGTGCTGACTCCACTCTCCCCAAAAGTCCTTCGGATGAGACTTTAAACCGAGGCCCCGTGTGCGAACGCACGCAGAACATCTTGCGCATATGTTAAATCCTGTTCCGCTTTTCGTAAGAGTAGGCCATCGTGTGCCGGTGGGAACAGATGACAATATTAACAAAACTGCATACACACGGGGACCGGATGAAAAAAAGCACATGATTGCTTATTCTGTTATCCTCGATATAAAAGAAATAAATAAATAAAATAAATAAGAATGTGTGTGGTGGAGTTTGGGAAACAGGCATAGGATATCTGCATCGTCTGTAGGTCAGATTCTGCCAAACTTGATCTTTTCTGTTCTTTTGCATATGATATATAAGTAAGGAAAGGGGGGGGGGGGTGTTGTGGCAGCCTGGTGGTTAAAGTGTTGAGCTCACAAACTGATGGCCTGGGTTCAAGCCACCACTGAGACACCCGTTCAAGGGGATTTTTCCCTGGAGTTAACATCATTACCAACTCCACTCCTCTGGAAATCCTTCAAATGAGACTGTAAACCTAGGTCCTCAATGCAAACGTTTGCAGAACATTATGTGTACAGGCAAAAAACCTATTCCGCCTTTCAGAAGAGTAGGACATTGTCTGCTGGTGGGAACTGATGACAGCATTTTAAAAACCAGATGTACACAGGGTCTAGATGTAGATAAAGCACTTGAGAGCTTATTCATTATCCTATACATTTAAAAAAAAAAAAAAAGGAAATAAAAAAGCAGATGGGCTGAACACCATTGAAGTGACTGTAGTGAGGGCAAAAACTGCTGGCTGCTTGTCATTGTGTTTTCATGGGATGCTCACCTGTAAAAGAAGAAGAAGAATAAAGGTTGCATTGCATTAACAGAATGTGCAGTCACTGAAAAGGGTGTTGTTTCCTTGCACACAGTTTCTTCAGTAGAGAGGGAAGGGGGGAGAGAGAGAGAGAGAGAGAGAGAGAGAGAGAGAGAGAGAGAGAGAGAGAGAGAGAGAGAGAGAGAGAGTGTGTGTGTGTGTGTGTGTGTGTGTGTGTGTGTGTGTGTGTGTGTGGTGTGTGTGTGAGTGTGTGTGTGAAAGTGTGTGAAAGTGTTGTGTGTGTGTGTGTGTGTGTGTGTGTGTGTGTGTGTGTGTGTGTGTGTGTGTGTGTGTCTATATGTAGTTGTTGCTTCATTTTCAAATGCACTGGTGTGTATATGTGTGTGTGTGTGTGTGTGTGTGTGTGTGTGTGTGTGTTTGTGTGTGTTTGTGAGGTGGTTGTCGCTTCATTTTCAAATTGACGGTGTGTGTGTGTGTGTGTGTGTGTGTGTGTGTGTGTGTGTGTGTGTGTGTGTGTGTTTGTGTGTGTTTTGTGAGGTGGTTGTCGCTTCATTTTCAAATTGACTGGTGTGTGTGTGCGCATGCGTGCGTGGATGTGTGTGTGTGCGTGCGTGCGTGCATGCGTGCTTGTGTATTTGTGAGGTGGTTGTTGCTTCATTTTCAAATTGACTGTTGTTTGTGTGTGTGTGTGTGTGCGTGCGTGCGTGCATGTGTGCGTGCATGTGTGTGACACAGGAGATGGAGAAGAAGAAGGGGAAGAGCACACAGGCCATGCCCAAGCTGACCAAGAAACAGGAAGAGCTGTTGGCCGCCCAGCGACAGCGCGAGTCAGAAACCAGGCACAGGCTCACAGAGGTAACCACCACCAGTGTAACTTAACCCTCTTAGTCCCCACCCGGGATTTGCTGGGATTAAATAATTGGCGCACCCTGAATGCTGACCCGGGGTTTGCTGGGACTAAATAATTGCCCTCCCTGTAGTTTTCCGTCTTGCAGTGACCTTCACCAATCGCTATCACACACTGAAGCTCTTATCAAGCCAGAGGTACATAGCCTGTGGTGAGAGTTAAAAAAGTTAGTCTGTCCCGAGCCTAAGGCTCATCAGGCCGGTGCTTATCCCGGTTTCTGTGGCGTTAGGCGACTGAGAGTCATAGACTCCCCCCAGGATAGGACGCCAGTCTATCGCAGGGTTAACCCCCAACACAAGGTTGGTACCCCTTTTACACCTGGGTGGGGTGAGAAAATAGCCGTAAAGTGCCTTTTTCAAGGGCACAACGCCATAGCCGAAAGCTGGGATGGAACCCGCAACCTTTAGATCACGAGTCCAATGCCCTAACCACTAGACTACAGCGGCGGCTCACCTGGGATTTGCTGGGGATAAATAATTGCCCCCGCCTGAATCCTGACCCGGGATTTGCTGGGATTTACACCATTCTAACTTAATTCTCCTAGCCCTTTTAGTCCCAACCCGGGATTTGCCAGGATTAAATAATTGCCCCCCCCCCCTGAATCCCGACCCGGGATTTACACACTGTAGTTTTC
>CM060342.1:12388642-12393642 GCA_030674155.1 Stramonita haemastoma | reverse complement strand
GGTACTGACTGTAAATTCGTGGAATCTTTATAAAAGTAAAAAAAGAAGAAGAAGAAAAAATAGGAGAACAAAGAAATCTGCGAAAGCAGGTCAAGGGAACTAACTCTTCCACACCGGTTAGTAATTACTCCCCTTTGCTTTATGTCACAAGGCAATTCAAGCCTAGGTAGGCCTAACAAGACAACTTTTTCTGTTGAAAGACCATGTGTACCAACAATGGGTGTCAAGTTTCATGATAGGGCTCTAATATAAGGCAGAAAGGGAGAGGGGGCTTTCACTGGCTGTTCCACGTGGGGTCAGAGAGCAATGGTTAAATTAAATACAACAGTCAGCAGGCCACTGGCCTCCCCTTTTTCATGGAGAGTCCCCCCCCCCTCTCTCTCTCTATAGTCTCTCTCTCTCTCTCTCTCTCTCTCTCTCTCTCTCTCTCTCTCTCTCTCTCTCTCTCTCTCTCTCTCATCTATCTACTATCTCTCTCTATCTCTATCTCTCTCTCTCTCTCTCTCTCTGACACACAGACACACATACACACACTGGAAGTAAATGACTGACTTACACAGGCGCGTGCACACACACACACACACACACACACACACACACACACACACACACACACACACACACACACACACACACACACACACACACAACTTCTCTCTCTCTGTCTCTCTCTATCTCTGTCTCTCTCTCATTTTCTCCACCTCTCCCTGTCTCTTACACACACACACACACACACACCTCTTCCCCCCCCCCCCCCTTATCTTTCTCTCTCTGTTTCTCTGTCTATGTGTGTCTGTCAGGACTTTCTTTCTCTTTCTTCCTCTATCTGCATTAGTGCACATTTGTCTAGAAATATACTCATTTTTGCTATGTGATTACTTGGGAATAGAACCTCCTTTAGATTGAAGAAATGACAGAAAAGTCATGCTTGGAGAGCTTATTTCAGGGCAGAAATTGCTTAGTATCAAGAACTGAAATTAGTTCAAGGAGAGGCCGTTAAACAGGCTAGAATTGTTGAAAAATCCTCAGCTTCAGGGGGTGTTGCCCCCTGACCCCCACAAGGGGCTCTGCCCCTTCACCCCGCCAGGGGGCAATGCCCCCTACCTTTCACGATTTTTGGAGTCTGTCAATTCCTATCCCTGCAACACTGAAACTTGATGGGCATCAGAGACACACACGCGGATGTGCATACAGTTATATAAGGGTGGAATTATACTTAAATTGCTTCAGGATTGATTTTTTTTCTTCAGGATTTGGAATGAAGGACAAAAAAAATTTGGGTTTCAGGATTGAGAGATTTTTTTCACTTTCACCCATGTCAATGTGTTGTGATGTGAAAATCTGTCCACAGCAATACCATCAGCTATTCCCCCTCTCCAGCCCCTCCTCCCTCCCTTCCAACCTGTTATCCAGGAGGATGAATGTTTACTATTGTAAACTATTAGTCTCCTGGTAAAGTAACTCACAGGGAGCTTTACACATATTTAGACTTTGAGAACCAGTATGCAGAGAAATTATGAATGAACAGATGGGTGATCACTTAGATTGAAATTGTTTTAAGCTAAGTGCACACTTTAGGCCAACGATTGTTTTTGATTTAGCCCAGTTAACTGCAGTAGAAATATTGATTCTTGTTATGAAGAAAATTTGGACCAAATGGCTATAGATATTTTCTTTTCAGCTGTAAAGTGTGTAGACATTGTTAAAATGCAAGCACTATTTGTCGATGGAGGTCCTTGAAAATTGAGAGTGAGGTCCTTGAAAGTCCTTGAAAAGTCCTTGAATTTTCTTCCCAAAGATCTGTATGAACCCTGATTTCTTTCTCTCTCTCTCTCACAGGGGAGAAGGAGCAAGTTTCAGCTTTGTGGACATAATATATGGTGATTAATTATATAGTCCATTTCTCTCTCTCTGTGTGTCTCACAGCTGTACCATCAGCTGAGCTGCAGCTGCTCTCTGCTGGAAGCAGCGTTGCAAGGCAGCGCGGAGGAGTGCTGCTTCTACATGAACATCGTGTGCGACTTGCTGGTTCCTCTGCTCTTCTCCCCCCTGGCCGCCCCCCGAGTCAGTCAGGTCTTTGTCAGGCTGGGGGAAGTGGCCTTTGAGGACAGGAAGATGGGTGAGTCCATTGTCGTGGGGAGGGGTGGGTGGGTTGGTTAGGTAGGTGTAGAGTTTGAGTAGTGTGGGGGTGGGGGTGGGTGGGGGGTGTGTGTATGTGTGTGTGTGTGGGGGGGGGGGGTGTTTGTGTGTTGTGTCTGTGTTGTGTTGTGTTTGTGTGTTGTGTCTCTGTGTGTGTGTGTTGTGGTTGTGTGTGTGTTGTGTGTGTGTGTGTGTTGTGTGTGTGTGTGTTGTGTGTGTGTGTGTTGTGTATGTGTGTGTTGGATGGGAGGAATGAAAATTTTGAAGATTTTTGTTTGGAGTTTAAGGTTTTTTTGTGTTTGTTGGGTGGTGGGTGGTGGTGGTGATGTGGTGTGTGTATGTGTATATCGAGGATAATGGAATAAGCGCTCATGTGCTTTTTTACATCCGGTCCACATGTGTATGTGGTTTTTTAACTTTTGTCATGTTTCCACCGGCACACAATGGCCTACTCTTTCGAATTGTGGAACAGGATTTAACGTGTGTGTAAGATGTTCTGCATGTGTTCGCACTTAGGGCCTCAGTTTATAGTCTCATCCGAAGGACTTTTGGGGAGAGTGGGGTCTGAACTGACGTTAACTTCAGGGGAAAAAGGCCCTTGAACAGGATTTGAACCTGGGTTGTCAGATTGCAAGTGCAATGTTCTAACCGCTGCACTCGCAATCTGACACAACTCCCAATCTGTGTGCATATAATATGTGTAAATATGTGTACATATGTGTCCATGTCATAGGAATAGAAAAGGTAGAGTCAAGACAAAACACAACCTTTTTTTTTGGTCCTCCCTCACACACTTGCAAAAATTTTTTTATAAAAAGTTCTTAATAATAATGGAATTTATACAGCTTTACATCTCGCCAAAAAAAAAAATCAAAGCGCTTATGTTCCACCTATACAACACGCAAGCAATCCTGAACCACTCGAAAGTGCAGTATCAGCATGCCATACTTTTTAAGCTGAGTATGGCCAAAGGAAATCTTTTTTTTGTCTATGCACACTAGACACTTTAGGAGAATGTTTGTGTTTTAGTATTGCAGTGTTTTCATACAGAATACATGGAAACACGACTCGCACAATTTTGTTGAATTATGTTGTTTTCTAGAGATTACATAATAATTGCTGACAAAACAAGCATACAACTTTTGACACATGATACAAACACGAAAGAAAAATAATGCAACATATGTAACAATCATTTGCCAGCACTGTTCTCAAATTTCATGCAGTTCTGATTTATGGTATGAGAGATATTACATTTTAAACATACCCACCCATTTCAGCTCATTTTGGCCAAATTCTTCCACGAACAGGACTTTGATTGTGTCAGTTCACTATATAACACTAAGTTAAAGTTAAAGTCTGTCCCGAGCCTAAGGCTCATCAGGCCGGTGCTTAACCCGGTTTCTGTGGCGTTAAGTGACTGAGAGTCATAGACTTCCCCCTGGATAGGACGCCTGTCTATCGCAGGGTTAACCCCCCAACACAAGGTTGGTACCCCTTTTACACCTGGGTGGGGTGAGAAAATAGCAGTAAAGTGCCTTTTCCAAGGGCACAACGCCATAGCCAAAAGCTGGGATCGAACCCACAACCTTTAAATTATGAGTCCAACGCCCTCACCACTAGACTACAGCGGCGTCCATATAACACTAAGAGTTAGTAGTTTTGGTCTCGCTAACACCAAAGTTGAACCGTTTTCAGGCATGCTGGTGAGCAACACCACCCTTCGGCTCTTGGAGCCGGCTTGCAGCACAGCACCTGAGTGGTCGGAGGAGCCGTTAGGCGCGCAGTCGGCTCGAACCCTGCACCTCCTGCTGTCCCACACAGGGCCCAGCCAGGAGGATCCTGATCTCTTCCCGGCCTCTGCTGTTGGCTTTTTCTACTATCTGCTGGCTTATGTCTTGAAGGAAGGAGCCAAAGTGAGTGTCTGTGTGTGTGTGTGTGTGTGTGTGTGTGTGTTGGGGGGGTTTGTGTGTGTGTGTGTGGGTGTCTGTGTAGTTCTTTGTTGGTTTGTTTGTGAGCAGGCATGGTATACCTCCGCGAATTAGCGGAAATCCGCGAAAAAGAAAAAAAAGAAGAAAAAAAAAAAGAAAGAAAAAGAAAAGGAACGAAACCCACAGAGAACCAGTGAAGGGGTAGCATGTAATGCTTCCATGCCAAGTACTTCCCTTCTCTTCTTTACATCACCAGTCTACTCCGTATCTGTTGACAGAAGGGTGCCGGTGGCAGCTGTAAGCCTATAAGGCAGAGAGGGGTAAAGAGGGATGGTAGGAAGAGGAAAATGGGGGGGGGGGGGGGGCCTTTCACTGTCTGCTTCACTTCAGCGGTGTATGGTGTCAGAGAGCAAGGTTTACTAACAATCGGCTGGCCGAACAGCCGGCACCTGCACTTTCTCTTTCCGCGAAGGCCACTGGCCATGTCTGTCTGTCTCTCTCTCTGTCTCTCTCTCTGTCTCTGTCTCTGTCTCTCTCTGTCTCTGTCTCTCTCTCTCTCTCACACGCACACACACACACACCTCTCTCTCTCTCTCTTTCTCTCTTACACACACACACACACACACACACACACCTCACTCTCTCTCTCTCTCTCTTTCTCACACACACACACAAACACACACACACACACACTCTCTCTCTCTCTCTCTCTCTCTCTCTCTCTCTCTCTCTCTCTCTCTCTCTCTCTCTCTCTCTCTCTCTTACACACACACAAACCTCCCCTCCTCCCCCCTCGCTCTCTGTTTCTCTCTCTCTGTGTGTCTGTCCTTTCTTTCTCTTCTTCCTCTATCTGCGTTAGTGCACATTTGTCTAGAAATGTACTCATTTTTTGCTATGTGATTACTTGGGTATAGAACCTCCTTTGGATTG
>CM060342.1:12356142-12383642 GCA_030674155.1 Stramonita haemastoma | reverse complement strand
TTGCAGACTGACACAAGAGAAAAATACTGCTGTGGACAACACTCAGGATATCCAAGCAGGGAAGAAAACATAATGCAGCTTCTTCAGAAAATGAGAAACAGATCAAGTGTACATAAACAGGCAGACACAGGATAATCAGGCATGGTACATCTCCACGAATTCGCGGAAATCCGCGTAAAAGAAAAAAAAAAGAAAAGAAAAATAACGAAACCCACAGAGAACCAGTCAAATAATGCCCAGTACTTCCCTTCTCTTCTTTACATCACCAGTCTACTAGGTATCTGTTGACAGAAGGGTGTCAGTTGCAGCTGTAAGGCTAAGGGGGGGGGGGGGGGGGGGGGGCTTTCCACTGGCTGCCTTCAGCGTGTATGGGGTCAGCCATGTTTACAGTATCATAACAATCCACAGGCAACCAGCCTGCCCTTTCTCTTTCTGACGTGTCTGTCTGTCTGTCTGTCTGTCTGTCTGTCTGTCTGTCTGTCTGTCTCTCCTCTCTCTCTCTCTCCTCTCTCTCTCTCTCTCCTCTCTCTCTCTCTCTCTCTCTCTCTCCTCTTACAACCCCCCCCCCCCCTCTCTCTGTTTCTCTGTCTGTGTGTGTCTGCCCTTTCTTTCTCTTTCTTCCTCTATCTGCATTTGTGCACATCTGTCTAGAAATGTACTTATTTTTGCTATGTGATTACTTGTATGTAGAACTTCCTTTAGATTGAAGAAATGACAGAAAAAGTCATACTTGGAAAGCTTATTTTAGGGCAGAAATTGCTTTGTATGAAAACTGAAATTAGTTCAAGGAGAGGCCTTTAAACAGGCTAGAATTGTCAAAAAACCTTCAGCTTCAGGGGGCGTTGCCCCCTGACCCCCACAAGGGGCTCTGCCCCTTGACCCCACAAGGGGGCAATGCCCCCTGGACCCCCACTACATTTCAGGAAAAAGTGCTTTTCCTGGATGTTTATGTCCTCATTTCTCTCACCCACTGTTTTTGTCTGTCTGTCTGTCTCTGTCTCTCTCACTCTCTCCATGTTTTCCAATAACCATCATAGTTGTACACACAAACTTATGTTAGGGCTACCCAGAAGGGATCTTTTTAAAACAAGTTTGACATACTCTGGTGGTTCTTTATGGAAGGTCTAACAGTCTGAGTCTGAGTCTGTGTCTGTCTGTCTGTCTCTCTCACTCACACACACACACACACACACACACACACACACACACACACACACACACACACACACACACACACAACACACACACACACACACACACACACACACACACACACTCACTCACACACACACACACACACACACACACACACACACACACACACACACACACACACACACACACACACACACACACACACACACAACACACACACACACACACATTGCTCAAAGTGGTGCCTGGAGAGGCCTCCAAATTGCCTTTAAAATGCTAAAATTCATTTTCGGCCGGGGGGCTTCGCCCCCCTGGACCCCCCAGCAGGGCTTTGCCCCTGCACCCCACCGGGGCCTAAGCGGCCCCTGGACCCCGGCTTACTTTCCTCTTTTTTTTTCTCTGCCAATTCTACGCTCTGGTTTCTGCAACCTGCTGAATGCTGGTGTTAATAACAGGATCTTTGACATGCATATTTGATTTATGTGTATGCGTTTGGGCCTAAATCTTTTCCCCCCATCCATTAGACCGTGAGTGGTGGTCTGGGTGCTAGTCTTTCAGATGATATGATAAACTGAGGTCCTGCATGTTACACAAAATTATTCAGCACATGTAAAAGAATCCACTGCAACAAAGAATTTTCCCTGGCAAAATTCTGTAGAAAAATGTCACTCTGATATTGAAACAAATACAGCTTCAGACAGGAAAAGGAATAAAAAAAAAGGGTGGCGCTGCTCTTGTGATGACATGCTCTCCCCAGGGAAAGCAGCCTGAATTTCATGCAGAAAAATCTGACATGCTAAATGGCAGCATGATGCATTTTCACTCACAACAGACAATAGCTGCTGTTTGACCATTTGACAAAGATGAAGAAGAAATCTTTGCTGGTAACCTACCACAACTGTCAACTTCTTTCCCTCACTTTTAGCTGCTCTCAGCCGCATTCTGTTCATCCATCCCCACCCCCCCCCCCCCCCCCCCCCCCCCCCCCCCCCCCCCCCCCAGCTGGTGCTAGTAATCACAGCAGGAACTGACCACACCTGGACCAGGTAAAAGAAAGGGCCACGCTAAACTTAACACTCTTAACCAGCTGCCCTCTTTAGGGTCAGGGAAGGTAAAGCAGCGAGAAGGAGGAGATGGGCGCCGCCCACAACATGCTGGCCCCTAGAGAAGCTGAGGTGTCTGACGCCTCGCTCCCCTACGACCACAAAGGTTATGGGACACCTTTACCTTCTACCTTAAATGATGAAGTATGATGCTGTAAGGTACCACAGCAGGTGGAGTTTCAATCACCACCGGGACCTCTAATGAGGGCTCATCCAGGAGCCGAAACTCGAGTCAGGTCAGGCCAAAGGCATGGTTCTTACTCAGAAATGCCTACAATGCTGCCACTGAAAGACATTATTCCCTAGAATTTATTTTCATTTCCAATTTTTTTTTTTTTTTTTTGTTTTGAATCTTTGATAAAGTCATTTTCAAAACGATCGAGAAGTTGGTACCTGCACTTGTGTTTTTCCTCCTCCCACTGCTTTTTTTCCTCAATAAATGATGGAAGTATCTGAATGGACACGGATGACCCGTTTTTTTTCCCCTGCGGACCCTTCAGATGGACCCGGAACTGTTGCCGCGGCAGAAGCTGATGAGTCTGTGTCTGTCGGTCATCGGCACCATGGAGCTGAACCTGCAGCAGAAGGCGGCCACGGCCCTGCTGAAACTGGCCGCCTGTGCCAACGGGGACGAGGGGGCGGCCACGGCCACACAGGGCGAAGTGCAGGAGCTGCTGCACGCTCTGGAGTCGCCCTGCACTGCCGTCAGAGAGGCCGCTCTGCAGGTGGGTTTGTTGCCTCTGTGTGGGTGGTGTGTGTATGTTCAAATTCATTAACATCTGGAGTCGCCCTGCACTGCCGTCAGAGAGGCCGCTCTGCAGGTGGGTTTGTTGCCTCTGTGTGGGTGGTGTGTGTATGTTCAAATTCATTAACGTCTGGAGTCGCCCTGCACTGCCGTCAGAGAGGCCGCTCTGCAGGTGGGTTTGTTGCCTCTGTGTGGGTAGTGTGTGTGTGTTCAAATTCATTAACATCTGGAGTCGCCCTGCACTGCCGTCAGAGAGGCCGCTCTGCAGGTGGGTTTGTTGCCTCTGTGTGGGTGGTGTGTGTATGTTCAAATTCATTAACGTCTGGAGTCGCCCTGCACTGCCGTCAGAGAGGCCGCTCTGCAGGTGGGTTTGTTGCCTCTGTGTGGGTGGTGTGTGTATGTTCAAATTCATTAACATCTGGAGTCGCCCTGCACTGCCGTCAGAGAGGCCGCTCTGCAGGTGGGTTTGTTGCCTCTGTGTGGGTGGTGTGTGTATGTTCAAATTCATTAACGTCTGGAGTCGCCCTGCACTGCCGTCAGAGAGGCCGCTCTGCAGGTGGGTTTGTTGCCTCTGTGTGGGTGGTGTGTGTATGTTCAAATTCATTAACGTCTGGAGTCGCCCTGCACTGCCGTCAGAGAGGCCGCTCTGCAGGTGGGTTTGTTGCCTCTGTGTGGGTGGTGTGTGTATGTTCAAATTCATTAACGTCTGGAGTCGCCCTGCACTGCCGTCAGAGAGGCCGCTCTGCAGGTGGGTTTGTTGCCTCTGTGTGGGTGGTGTGTGTATGTTCAAATTCATTAACGTCTGGAGTCGCCCTGCACTGCCGTCAGAGAGGCCGCTCTGCAGTGGGTTTGTTGCCTCTGTGTGGGTGGTGTGTGTATGTTCAAATTCATTAACATCTGGAGTCGCCCTGCACTGCCGTCAGAGAGGCCGCTCTGCAGGTGGGGGGGTTGTGGGGGGGGGGGGGGGGGAGGGGGGGGGGGGTTGTGTGGGGGGGTAAGTGGGTAGGTGTGTTTGTGTGGTTGTTTTGTGGGTTGGTGGGTGTGTGTGGGTGTGTGTTCAAATTCATTTAACGTCTGGAGTCGCCCTGCACTGCCGTCAGAGAGGCCGCTCTTCAGGTGGGGGGTTGTGTGTGTGTGTGTGTGGGGGGGGGGGGGGGGGTGTTGTTGTGTGTGCGTGTTCAAATTCATTAACATCTGGAGTCGCCCTGCACTGCTGTCAGAGAGGCCGCTCTTCAGGTGGGGTGGTTGTCTGTGTGGGGGGGGTAGGTGTGTGGGGGGGTTGTGTGTCGGGGGTGTGGGTAGGTGTGTTTGTGTGGTTGTTTTGTGGGTTGGTGGGTGTGTGTGTGTGTGTGTGTTCAAATTCATTTAACGTCTGGAGTCGCCCTGCACTGCCGTCAGAAAGGCCGCTCTTCAGGTGGGGTGGTTGTCTGTGTGGGTGGGGGGTGGATGGGTGGGTGAGTGGGTTTGTGTGTGTGTGTGTGTGTTATTATTATCATTATTATTCTTTTATATTGAGGATAATAGAATGTGTGTGTGTGTGTGTGTGTGTGTGTGTGTGTTCATGCACATGCGTGAATATTCAAATCCTCTGTGCATCATTGTGATGGTTTACCAGTGTGGTGCTTATTTATTTATTTACTTATTTATTTATTCTTTTATATGATGTGTGTGTGTGTGTGTATGTGTGGCTGTGTGTGGCTGTGTGTGTGTGTATGTGTGTGTGTTGTGTGTGGCTGTGTGTTGTGTGTGTTGTGTGTGTGCGTGTGTGTGTGTGTGTGTTTGTGTGTAAGTAAGTAGTAAGTCTTCAATTTTAACGTCTTTCCACTTTAACTGATACCAGACGACCCTACGATAGGAGACTGGATAGTTGAGAGAGAGAGAGAGAGAGAGAGATCTAATGTGTTTGTGTATGTGTGTGTGTTGTGTGTGTGTGTGTGTGGCTGTGTGTGTGTGTGGCTGTGTGTGTGTGTGTGTGTCTGTGTGTGTGTGTGTGTGTGCGTGTGTGTGTGCGTGTATTTGTATGTATGTGTGTGTGTGTTCCAGTCTCTGCGGCAGCTGTACGAAGTGTTGCCGGAGCTGGAGGACGACTATGAGGTGGCCATGCACGTGGCCAAGCGCGTCTGGATCGCCTGTAACGACGGCGACGACACCATCCAGCAGATCGCCAAAGCGTGAGTGGTGGTGGTCGTCCTCCTGTCATGCCTGTGTCTGTCTCTTGTTATGTGTGTGCGCACATTCGAATTTGTCAAAATTAGTGTTGTTGAATTGTTTGTGTGTCTTTTGTATAGGTCGAATGCAAGCGCTTTGATATGTTTTTTGTTTTTTTTTTGTGCAAGATAGAGCGCTATATAAATTCCATGTATTATTTTTATTTTTATTTATTTATTTTTTAAAAATATATTTTTATTTATTTATTTTTTAAAAAAATAATTTTTTGAGATCAGATTTTCAGAATTTCCTGTCACCATGTATCATTATTATTATTATTATTATTATTATTATTATTATTATTATTATTACTATATATGTTTGTTGCTGTACTTTCCCCACAGCTGTCAGTTTCCCCCCAACTTTCAGCTCCTCAGAGAATCCAAATGCAAGAGGGTTAAGGTAGCCGCATTCCGACTGTGGGATTATGAAATTGAAGGTTGCATGCAACCGTTTTTCCCACCACGAAGGTAGCAGCATTCCAACTGTGGGATTATGAAGCTGAAGGTTGCAAGGCGCACTGTGAGCAGGCTGTTTTATACCCCCGTTTTAAACTGTACATAGTGGCACACTTTTAACACGTATTTTAAAATGTGACAAGGTGACAGCCCCGATATGGCCTGTGCGGTCACAGGCGGGGCTCTAAGCAACATCATTAGATTGGATTGGAGTTTTTAAAATGTGATGAGGTGACAGCCCCGATATGGCCTGAATTGGATTGGAGTTTTAAAATGTGACGAGGTGACGGCCCCGATATGGCCTAAATTGGATTGGAGTTATAAAATGTGACGAGGTGACAGCCCCGATATGGCCTGGATTGGATTGGAGTTTTAAAATGTGACGAGGTGACAGCCCCCGATATGGCCTGTGCGGTTGGCAGGGCAGGGGCTCTAAGCAACCTCATTGGATTGGATTGGATTGGATGTGTGTGCAGGCTGCGCGCGGAGCTGGATCTGGAGACTCCGCCTGAGCAGCTTCACGCGTCAGTGCTGGAGGATGTGGACCATGACGTGGACATGGTGAGGAAGGCCTGTGCCCACACCCTGGCCCAGGTCCTTCAGGTCCACACCACTCACGTCCCTCACGTCCTCACCCACCTCCTCCAACTCTACGAAAAACGCCTCTATGTGAGTTCTCTGGGAAAAACGCATTTTTATTCCTTTTTTTTTTTTTTTTTTCCCAGTTTGTATGGTGAATGGAAGGGTAAGATTATGTATGTTCAAGGTAAAAAGTAGAGGTGTCCCTTAACCTGTGTGGTCGTAGGGGAGCAAAGCGTCAGAGACCTCATCTTCTCTAGGGGCCAGAGGGCAGGTACCCATTTACAGCTGGTGAACTGTACTGTAGCCAAGGCATGCAAACAGTCACCCATCCAATTTGCAACCAGACTCGATGCTGCTTAACTGTGGCTGGGGGAAAGTGAGCGCTCTGACCACTGAGCTATCCCGCCCCCCTATGCATGTTAGTGGGGGTAAAAGTAGTAAAAGATTTGTTTTTAGTCGTTAGTGTCAAGTCCATGTTTAGCTTAACAATTTGTTTTTGGTAAGATCGTAATGATTAAGAGGGATGGGATAGCCTGGTGGTTAGAGCGTTGTGCTTGTGATCTGATGGTGCGGGATCATCCCAGGTTTGAGGTAAACAGAAACACCCTTTTGAGGGGATTTTCCCCCCGGAATCCAGATCAGTGCTGACTCAACTCCCCCGAGAGTCCTTCAGATGAAGTGAGGTCCCAGGTGTGAACGCATGCAGAACATCTTGCACTCACATAAAAACCAGTTCCGCCTCTCCAAAGAGGAGGCTATTATGTGCTGGTGGGAACGGATGACAAAATTTTAAAGACTCATACACACTGGTGTCGTGTTTAGACGTCATCCCCAAAGTCAGAATGTGGCTACCTTCATGGAGAACAAATACGATCGCTTACACAAAAATCTTGGAGCTCTGGCTGAGGAATGAAAACAAAAGGGTTAATTGAAGGTGGCTACCTTCATGGAGAATAAATACGATCGCTTACGCTAAAATCTTGGAGCTCTGGCTGAAGAATGAAAACAAAAGGGTTAATTGAAGGTGGCTACCTTCATGGAGAATAAATATGATCGCTTACGCTAAAATCTTGGAGCTCTGGCTGAAGAATGAAAACAAAAGGGTTAATTGAAGGTGGCTACCTTCATGGAGAATAAATACGATCGCTTACGCTAAAATCTTGGAGCTCTGGCTGAAGAATGAAAACAAAAGGGTTAATTATTGTCAATGGAGGGAAAAAAGTAAAGGATTTGTTCTAGACAATATTGTCAAGGCATGTTTATCCTTTTTTTTTTTCTTTTGGTCAGATCATGATGATGAAACAATTTTGTTTAAAATGTTGACACGTGTGTGTGTGTGTTGTGTGTGTGTGTGTGTGTGGGGTGTGTGTGTGTGGGGTGTGATTGATTGTGTGTGTATGTGTGGTGTGATTGATTGTGTGTGTATGTGTGAGATTGTGTGTGTGTGCATGTGTGCGTGCGTGCACGCGTGCATGTGTGTACGTTGTGAATCTGTATGCATGTATATATTTGTGTGTGTTTACGTGCATACGTGCGTGTACATTCACACACACCTTCGTAAAAGTCTGAAACATGCTATAACGCCAAGAATCAAACTCCGCTCTCTCACATCGTCCCCCTGTATGTACAGCTGCCGCCCGCCAAAAAGGACCCCCTGGGACGCAAGGTGGAGGAGCAGCCCCCCGATCAGTGGCCCGCCCGCTCGGGCGTGGCCTTGGCCCTGGCCCAGTTAGCTCCCTTGCTGCCCCAGGGGGAGATAGGCAAGCTGTTTGACTTCTATGTGCCCACGGCTCTGGGCGATCGCAGCGCGGAGGTGAGGTCCCACATGCGAGAGGCCGCCTTGGCTGCCATCAACTCGCACGGCGAGGTGAGTGGGGAAGGGGGGGAGTGGGTGGTTTATGTTGTTGTTGCTGTTGTTGTTGTTTTGTTATGTTATGTTTCTTGGCTTAACAGGGTGGGGGGGGTGGTTTATTATGTTGTTGCTGTTGTTGTTATGTTATGTTTTGTTTCTTGGCTGAACAGGGTGGGGGGTCTCCCTGAGTGGGGACTGTTGACCTCGCCCGTCCAGTCTAGGAATCACTGTGTGAGACTGAAAAGTACGCACTGAATGAGAAGTTTGTGTGTATGACTGTTAAAAAAAAAAAAAAAAAAAAAAAAAGCTCTATCAAGCTAGAGGTAGAAACCCTGCTGAGAGTCTGGAAGTAATTATGGCTGCTGGTATTTACTTTAGAAGGAGAAAAAGCCGAGCAAGCATATTGTGTACCTGACCTGATTTCGCGATGGAATACAAAATCTAGGGCAGTTTGTGTTCAGAGAATCTGAATGCAAGAGGGTTAACGTTTCAAACCAAAGCTTGTGTGCTCCTCTAGGAGAACGTTGGTCTGCACTTCACTGATTGCTACCACATGCCAAAGCTCTATCAGGCTAGAGGTAGAAACCAAGCTGAGAGTCTGGAAGTAATTATAGCTGCTGGTATTACTCAGAAGGAAGAAAAGGCGAGCAAGCATGTGTGTCTGACCTGATTTCGTGATGGAATGCAAAATCTAAGGGCAGTTTGTGTTCAGAGAATCCGAACCCTGGAGTTAACATCAGTGCTGACTCCACTCTCCCCAAAAGTCTTTCGGATGAGACTGTAAACCGAGGCCCCATGTGCAAACACACACGCAGAACATCTTGCGCACAACGTTAAATCCTGTTCCGCTTTTCGTAAGAGTAGTAGGCCATTGTGTGCCGGTGGGAACAGATGACAATATTTACAAAACCGCATACACACGGGGCTGGCTGGAAAAAAAAAAGCACACGAGTGCTTATTCCATTATCCTTGATATAAAAAGAACAAATAAAGAAATAAACGCAAGAGGGTTAATGTTTCAAACCAAAACTTGTTTGCTCCCCCCCACGAGTGCTTATAAATGAATAAATAAATGCAAGAGCGTTAACGTTTCAAACCAAAGCTTTGTTTGATCCCCCCCCCCCCACCACGAGTGCTTATCCCATTGTCCTCGATATAAAAGAATAAATAAATGCAAGAGGGTTAACGTTTCAAACCAAAGCTTGTTTGCTTCCTCCCCCCCCCCCCATGAGTGCTTATCCCAGTCTCCTCGATATAAACAAATAAATAAATAAATTAATGCAAGAGGTTAATGTTTCAAACCAAAACTTGTTTGCTCCCCCCCCCTCCATGAGTGCTTATCCCATTATCCGCGATATAAAAGAACAAATAAATGAATAAACGCAAGAGGGTTAACGTTTCAAACCAAAACTTGTTTGCTCCCCCCCTACCCCCACGAGTGCTTATCCCATTATCCTCGATATAAATGAATAAATGCAAGAGGGTATAATGTTTCAAACCAAAACTTGTTTGCTCCCCCCCCCCCCCCCCCCCACAAGTGCTTATCCCATTATCCTCGATATAAAAGAATAAATAAATAAATGAATAAATGCAAGAGGGTTAATGTTTCAAACCAAAACTTGTTTGCTCCCCCCCCCCCCCCCCCCCCCCCCCCCCCCCACAAGTGCTTATCCCATTATCCTCGATATAAAAGAATAAATAAATGAATAAATGCAAGAGGGTTAATGTTTCAAACCAAAACTTGTTTGCCCCCCCCCCCCCCCCCCCCCCCCCCCCCGCACGAGTGCTTATCCCATTATCCTCAATATAAAAGAATAAATAAATGAATAAATGCAAGAGGGTTAACGTTTCAAACCAAAACTTGTTTGCTCCCCCCCCCAACGAGTGCTTATCCCATTATCCTCGATATAAAACAACAAATAAATAAATAAATAAACGCAAGAGGGTTAACGTTTCAAACCAAAACTTGTTTGCTCCCCCCCCAACGAGTGCTTATCCCATTATCCTCGATATAAAACAACAAATAAATAAATAAATAAACGCAAGAGGGTTAATGTTTCAAACCAAAGCTTGTTTGCTTCCCCCTCCACGAGTGCTTATCCCATTATCCTCGATATAAAAGAACAAATAAATAAATAAATAAACGCAAGAGGGTTAATGTTTCAAACCAAAGCTTGTTTTGCTTCCCCCTCCACGAGTGCTTATCCCATTATCCTCGATATAAAAGAACAAATAAATAAATAAATAAACGCAAGAGGGGTTAATGTTTCAAACCAAAGCTTGTTTGCTTCCCCCTCCACGAGTGCTTATCCCATTATCCTCGATATAAAAGAACAAATAAATAAACGCAAGAGGGTTAATGTTTCAAACCAAAGCTTGTTTGCTTCCCCCTCCACGAGTGCTTATCCCATTATCCTCGATATAAAAGAACAAATAAATGCAAGAGGGTCAACATTTCGAACCAAAACTTGTTGGCTCCTCTCCCCCCCCCCCCCCCCCCACCCCCACACCCCCCCACCCCCTACGAGTGCTTATCCCATTATCCTCGATATAAAAGAATAAATAAATAGATAAATAAATGCAAGAGGGTTGAAACAAATAAATGCAAGAGGGTTAACGTTTCAAACCAAAACTTGTTTGCTCCCCCCCCCCCCCCACGAGTGCTTATCCCATTGTCCTTGATACAAATAAATGAATAAATGCAAGAGGGTTAACGTTTTCAAACCAAAGCTTTTTCCCCCCCCCCCCCCCCCCAAACGAGTGCTTATCCCATTATCCTCGATATAAAAGAATAAATAAATAAATGCAAGATTGTTAACGTTTCAAACCAAAGCTACTGGCTGAACAAAAGCACACGAGTGCTTATCTCATTATCCTCGATATAAAAGAATAAATAAATAAATGCAAGAGGGTTAACGTTTCAAACCAAAGCTACTGGCTGAACAAAAGCACACGAGTGCTTATCCCATTATTCTTGATATAAAAGCATAAATAAATAAATAAATGAATAAATGCAAGAGGGTTAACGTTTCAAACCAAAGCTTTTGTTTGCTCCATCCCTCCCCTACCAGGAGAACGTGGGTCTGCTCTTCACTCATTGCTACCACATGCCAAAGCTCTATCAGGCTAGAGGTAGAAACCCTGCTGAGAGTCTGGAAGTAATTATGGCTCCTGGTATTTACTTTAGAAGGAGGAAAAGCCGAGCAAGCATATTGTGTATATGCAAGAGGGTTAACGTTTCAAACCGAAGCTTTTGTTTGCTCCCCCCCCCCCCCTTTAGGAGAACGTGGAGCTGCTGTTGCCAGTGTTTGAGAACTTTTTGGCCACGGCCCCCGACACGGCCAGCAACGACACGGTGCGGCAGAGCATCGTCATCCTCATGGGCAACCTCGCCCGCCACCTCGACTCCGACAACCCCAGGGTCAAACCCATCATGGCCCAGCTCATCTCCGCTCTCTCCACGCCGTCTCAGGAGGTAATGTCGATTTGATAGAAGGGGGTGGGTGGGGTGGGTTTAGGAGAGGGGGGTGGTGGTGGTGGTGGTGGTGGTGGTGGGTGGTGGTGGTGGTGGTGGTGTGTGGGAGGAGGAGGGGGGGTGGTAATAGTTAAGGCCAGCTCATCTCCGCTCTCTCCACACCATCTCAGGAGGTAAATGGGGAAGGGGATGGTTATGGGAGAGGGTGGTGGTGGTGGTGGTGGTGGTGTGTGTGTGGGGGAGGGGGGAGGAGGAGGGGGGGTGGTAATAGTTAAGGCCAGACATGATAGTAACTATGATTAAAATAAAGATTTTTTTTTTTTCTCTCTCTCTACAATTTGTTTCTTTCGGATGGATTTGGAGTCTTAGTATGTCTTTTATCTTGTGTACAATTTTGTATGTGTGTGTGTGTGTAAGACGTGTAATAACCCTTGGAAAAAAGGCCGTCAACCCCAACTGTGTGTATTTATCTTCTTCTTTTTTTTTTCCTTTTTCTCAGTTTTGTCCTGCTCTTGCACACCTTGTAACACTAGCAAAAAAAAATTGGAAAAATTACAAAAATCAGAAAAGGGTAAAAGTCTGTTGACAGAATTGAGATAGCACTATTCTTTATCCAACCATGTAACAGAAATTGTGTGCACAAATACCAAACACCAATTTTAGTGGTTTATTACATTGTTGAAGACTATTTTGTTGATGTGGCAGCCAGCTCACACTGGGGTCAAAATTAACACTGTTTGTGGTACAGTGGTTACGATATATCTATTTGATAAAGAAAAACCTGTTAAGGTTTGAAATCTGTAAAGAAAGCTGCTATAGTGTCTAGCATTAAGCAGAATTTTGTCTCTTTGTGTGTGTGTGTGCGTATGTGGTAAACATGTGTATGTGTATGTGTATCCATGTATGTACACATGATGCAGGTATATGAACTTAGCAATAAGTACTAGTACATATGTAGATTCACAAAGGCATGTGCACATCTACACTGTCTCACTTACATGGTACACTTGTGTACACACTCACAGCATGCACACACACACACATATATGTGTGCACACACACAACAAATATACATGATGATTTGGGATGTGCTTTTAGCCTGCAGAAAGGAGTACAGCTAAATGCTTTTTGTCATTTATAAAAATTGATGTTATTGTGTACGATTAAAGATACAATGGAAAAGTTTCATGTGAAATGTTTTATCGTGTGGTAGCATTGAAGCAGGTCTTGTTTTTAGATTACAAGGGAAGTGAAGTTTTAGAATTGTAGTAATGTTGAATAAAACAGTCTAATGCTGCCATGAGTGGTCTTTTAGGTCGTCACATACAAAAAATGATTTACAAAATCGTCTTGTCACTCTCAGCTATTAGAGACTGGCCAACTGCTTGTAGACTGTCATACAAAAAAAAGGATTCACTATACCAATCACCTTGATGCAGTGTTTAGCATCTCAGGTTATGGACAGGAAGATTGTGGGTTTGAATTCCATAAGTCATAGGGATTTGGGGGGGGGGCTGTGGCCGGCTCCTACCCAGAGTGAGTGTGCTGTGGGATCGTTGGGAAGACTAAACGGTCGAGTTTAATCCTCTTTATGGATGCGAATTTGAGACTGTTGCTTCAGTTACCTGACCAACACTGCAGGTGTCTCTCAGGCCCATTTGACACCCAGGATATATTATGATAGTAAGCATAGAGCACAACCCTGTCAAGTAGTCTTCAAAGCAGATGCACTTCCATAGCAGCACCATTACATCATTCTCATCGTCATTGATCATCATGCAATAAAAGAAAACCGTCTCTTGATTCTGTTGCTCACAGAAAATGAAACATTAAAAAAAAAAACCAAAACCCCAAACCCAAAACAATTCACAGCGCACAAATCCAACATCACTCAAGAGTGGTATATTTAACGCGCCCTCTCCTTATACCTAGTCCAAGTGTGGTCAGTCCTGCTATGATTACAGGGTTCGCGCTAGGATTTTTTAAAACCGGTACTGCCAGTTGCCATTTCAGAGACATCTTGACCAACTCCCCCAAAATCGGTCCCCAGAAAATAAAATCCGGTACGTACTGTGAACAAAACGAAACTAATCAGTGAGGGGGTGGGGGAGGGGGGGATTGTTCGGCAGCAAAACTAAATCTAAATTGAACGCGAATCTCTCAGACTTTGACTGCCGTGCTGCTTGCTGCCACTCGCTTCTTGGGCAGGAAGCCACGAAGGAAATAGGTTTTTTTTTCTAGCGCCTGTGCCACTGTCCGTGTCAGTCTGTTGTTTTGCATGGCATCATTCGTGTGACTTATATTCTTCTTTCTTGTTTCTATGCTTGGCGCTTATCTAGGCCTAGATCTTTGTTCAATTTAGATTTGGTTTTTCGACTCATCTCTCTCAAAGCAACGCGCAAATTCATAGTCATAGACCCTCGCTTTTCGCTTTTCGTAAGAGCAGGCCATCGTGTGCCGGTGGGAACAGATTACATTTACAAAACTGCATACACACGGGGACTGGATGTGAAAAAGCACAGGAGTGCTTATTCCATTATCCTCGATATAAAAGATTAAAAGAATACAGACTAAATAAATCTAGGCCCATTTACTCAATGTGATGGAAGTCGCTGTCTTGCCGAGAAGAGCGCGAAGCTCTATTCTTTCACAGTAAAGCTTGCTGTTCTGCGTGCTAGGCTAATAAGGCTGGCGCTAAAGATATTCGTCGGAAGGGGGTGGAAAGGGGTAGGTGCGGTAAGCACAGCACAGGCCCATGACAGACTGTCAGAAAATGTCACTTCAGACTTTTATTTTTTGAGACGGAAATCTAATCGGTCACAGGCAAACAGAACCGGTACGCGGTACCGGCTGCTTCGAAAATTTTCGGTATTCCCTGTTTACAATCGGTAAAATACCGACAATTACCGGTTATCGCGAACCCTGGATTAGCACCAGCTGGCCCTATCTGGGTTGGGCTGGGATGGTATGGATTAATTAGCAGCTATGAGGAATCATCCTTGGTATGGATTTAGTAGCTAGGAAGAGCTGAAAGTGGGGGGGGGGGGGGGACTGACAGCTGTAGATTCAACAAGACCACCCTTTTTTTTTTTTTTCTTTTTCTCACAAAAATCTCCCTGCCACTCATCACTCATCGTCATTGATCATTCTGCAATAAAAGAAAATCCGTCTCCTTGATTCTGTGGCTCACAGGAAACAAAACAACAAAAAAGCACCCCCCCCCCCCCCCAAAACCTAAACAAAATTCACCCTGTCTCTCTCTCTCTCCCTCTCTCTCTCTCTCTCTCTCCCTCTCTCTCTCTCTTCTCTCTCTCTCTCTCTTTCTCTGTCTCTGTCTGTCTGTCTGTCTCTGTCTGTCTGTCTTCTCGTCTTCTGTCTGTCTGTCTCTCTCTTCTCTCTCTCTCTCTCTCTCCTCTCTCTCTCTTCTCTCTTCTCTCTCTCTCTTCTCTCTCCTCTCTTCTCTCCCTCTCTCTCTCCCTCTCTCTCCTCTCTCTCTCTCTCTCTCTCTCTCCTCTCTCTCTCCCTCTCTCTCTCCTCCCTCCCCTCCCCCTCTCTCTCTCTCTCTCTCTCTCTCTCTCTCTCTCTCTCTCTCTCTCTCTCTCTCTCTCTCTCTCTCTCTTTCCCCCCTCCTCTCTCTCTCTCCTCCCTCCCTCCTCTCTCTCTCTCTCTCAGGTTCTGTTTGTGAACGGGTTGGAAAAAAAACTAACACACTGTCATTGTCATTGTCTCTCTCAGGTTCAAGAAGCTGTAGCCAATAAGAACTGAAAGTGTGGTGGGGACTGACAGCTGTGGATTCACCAAAATCATCCCTTTTTTTTTTCTTACAAAATCGTCCTTTTTTTTTTTTCTTAACAAAATCATCCCTTTTTTTTGTCTTCTCACAAAATCATCTGTTTTTTTTCTTCTTTTTTTTCTCTTCTCTTCTCTCACACAAAATTCATCCTGTCACTCACTTACACTCTCTCTCACTTCACTCTCAATCTCTCAGGTGCAAGAAGCCGTGGCCAACTGCTTGCCCCCCTTAGTGCCGTCCGTCAAGCAGGGGGCGCCCGAGCTGGTGACGCGGCTGCAGACGCTGCTGCTGACGTCTGAGAACTACGGGGAGCGACGCGGCGCCGCCTACGGCCTGGCAGGGCTGGTGAAGGGCATGGGCATCCTGGCCCTCAAGCAACAGCAGGTGATGGACAACCTCACCACTGCCATCCAGGACAAGAAGAACCCCCGCAAGAGAGAAGGTGTGTGGGGAGTGTGGTGGTGGTGGGGGGGAGGGTTGGGGGTGGGGAGGGGGGTATGTGTGTGTTTTTATGTGGGTGGGTGCGTGCGTGTGTGAGAGAGAGGGAGAGAAAGAGAGAGAGAGAGAGAGACTTTAAAAAGAAAAAGTCTTTGCACGTAAATTCTTTTGAGGAGTCATTTGGGCCTTGCGTAGCTACTGAAGCCTTTGACAGACAATTATTTTCTGATGTGTGTTTTGTTGGTGTGCGTGTGCGTGCGTGCATGCATGCATGCATTTGCTGTCTCCATCACCACTGTTGTTGGTATGAGCTTCAATGAATGCCATCAGGGTTCACCATCTCTCTCTCTCTCTCTGTGCTGAGTTTCACAATCTCCTGTGGCCCTCCCAGACCACTGATCTCAGTGGTGTTGGCAATGTAGGATGTTGATGGTCTGCCTCTTTTCCTTCTGCCCTCAACCTTACCTTGGAGAACTACTGTCGTCATCAGACTTGTCTATGTGTTTCTGTGTGCATGACCAACTTATCTCGATCTGTGCTAATTAGTTTCAGCCACCAATTGTTTTTGAACTGAGAGTTCATTAAGAATGCTTTCATTTGTTCTCTTAAAAGTTGCAGTCTGTAGAACCACATTTTAACTGCATTTATTTTGTCTCTTTCCAATTTCTGTAATGTCCAGGCTTCTGACCAATACAGCAATACAGGCCAGACAAGTTTTGACAATAACAATTTTGAGATACGTCTGTCTTTTCAAATGTTGTTTAACATTGTATACATAGTAGAAGGGAAAATTGCATGCTTAAAGAATAAACGTTTTACCATGAAATTGTCTCATAATGTGGAGTGTGTTTTTGTGTGTGTGTCTTACAGGAGCATTGCTGGCATTCGAGATGTTGTGCAATATGCTGGGTCGTCTGTTTGAGCCGTACATCGTGCACATTATCCAGCATCTCCTGCTCTGCTTTGGTGATGGCAACCAGTATGTCCGCGAGGTGAGTTGTCTCCCTTTTCGAATCTGGTGTCGTGGATGTGTTGTGTGTCTCATTGACTCTCTGGTTTAAAGTGAGTCTTCTGTGCTCATCTTGATTCAGTTGCTAAAATGTGTCAGAGTCAAAAGTCAATTTTTATTTCTTTCTTGAAATTGTACATTGAATAAGCAATGCTTTTGGTTCCTTTTTTTTTTTTTTAATCTCCAGCTATCAGTCAATAGAAAAAGAAACCCCAAGAAAAAAAGTGATGATAATGTGAATTAAGAGAAATCATAAACAACCCCCCCCCCCCCTCCTGAAACAAGCTCCAATTTTAAAAAGTATGTAGTTTTACTTTCAGAGTTTTTATGTCAACAAACTATCGGAAGTACTGGGCATAATTTTTTTGGTTTGTTTGGGGTGTTTAGAGGGGTAAAAAAAAAGGGGGAGGGGGGGGTGTCAAGGGGAAAACTTAAAAAGAAATTGTTTAGGGTAGACAGATTTATTAAAGTGTATACACCTTCTTTGAATTTGAGCTTTGAAAAGAATCCCCCAACAAGCAAGTTGTTCTTAACAAAACGATTACAACACCATGGACCTAACACACAGAAACAGGTAGTGTGCACGGTGGCTTGTTAAAAAAAACACCAACAGTTTGTAGCCAGTCATTGAACTGGGGGGGGGGCAGGAAAGCCCAGTGGTCAGAACTGGCAATTTGGTGACCCGGGTCGATTCTCGTTCATGGGGATTTTTACCCTGGAGTTAACATCAGTGCTGACTCCACTCTCTCCAAAAGTCCTTCGGATGAGACTATAAACCGAGGCCCCGTGTGCGAACGCACACAGAACATCTTGCGCACACGTTAAATCCTGTTCCGCTTTTCGTAAGAGAAGGCCATCGTGTGCTGGTGGGAACAGATGACAAGATTGACAAAAATGCATATACACAGGGACTGGATGTAAAAAAGCACATGAAGTGCTTATTCCATTATCCTCGATATAAAAGAATTTTTAAAAATTTTAGCACTCTCGACTGGGCCATACTGAGTGATGTTGGATTTGTGCAATGTGCACCAACGGTTCGTGTGTGACCAATCGTTGAAGAAGAAAGTGTGTGGCCACAGTTGGTGTGTGGTCAATCGTTGAAGAAGAGTTGTGTTGTGTGCCGTGTGTGGCAGGCTGCAGACGAATGCTCGCGAGCAGTGTGCGGAACTGAGTGCTCACGGAGTGAAGTGGTGCTGCCTCTCTGCTGCGTGGTCTGGAGGAGGACTCCTGGAGAACCAAAGCAGGTAGAGATGGAGGGATGAGTGGTTTGGGCTGAAACTTTCCCCGTCCTTAGACCGTGGTGGTGGTCTGGGTGCTAGTCTTTCAGATGCGGTCTGGAGGAGGACTCCTGGAGAACCAAAGCAGGTAGGATGGAGGAAGGAGGGATGAGTGGTTTGGGCCTGAAACTTTCCCCCCATCCCTTAGACCGTGAGTGGTGGTCTGGGTGCTAGTCTTTCAGATGCGGTCTGGAGGAGGACTCCTGGAGAACCAAAGCAGGTAGGGATGGAGGAAAGGAGGGATGAGTGGTTTGGGCCTGAAACTTTCCCCCCATCCCTTAGACCGTGAGTGGTGGTCTGGGTGCTAGTCTTTCAGATGCGGTCTGGAGGAGGACTCCTGGAGAACCAAAGCAGGTAGGGATGGAGGAAAGGAGGGATGAGTGGTTTGGGCCTGAAACTCCCCCCCCCCCCCCCCCCCCCCATCCATTAGACCGTGAGTGGTGGTCTGGGTGCTAGTCTTTCAGATGAGATGAGAACATCTTGCGCACACATTAAATCCTGTTTTGCTTTTCGTAAGAGTGGGCCATTGTGTGTCAGTGGGAACAGATGACAAGATTTACAAAACTGCATACATACAGGGACTGGATGTAAAAAAAGCATGTGAGTGCTTATTCCATTATCCTCAATGTAAAAGAATAAATGAATAAATGATAAACTGAAGTCCAGTTTGTTACTCATAATCGTTTAGGGCACATAAAAGAACCCACAGCAACAAGAAATTTGTCCTTGGCAAAAGGAGGGGGGGGGGGGGGGAGCAGGATAGCCTGCCTAGTGGTCAGAGCGCTTGCACTTGTTGTCTGATGGCCGGGGATTCAAGCCACTGGAGGTGTCCGTTTTAGG
Organism: Stramonita haemastoma; assembly: GCA_030674155.1. Classification (NCBI taxonomy): domain Eukaryota; kingdom Metazoa; phylum Mollusca; class Gastropoda; order Neogastropoda; family Muricidae; genus Stramonita; species Stramonita haemastoma. The sequence goes on along the minus strand of CM060342.1, from coordinate 12,364,704 downwards.
AATTTTCCCCAGGAGTTAACATCAGTACTGCCTCCACTCGCCCAACAATCCATTGGAGAACACTAAATTGGGTCTTCATGTGTGAATGCATGCAGATCTTGCACTCCTGGAGGACCAAAGCAGGTATGAATGGATGTGTGAGTGGTTTGGAGGGGGAGGAGGGGGGCAGGATAGCGTAGTGGTTAGAGCTCTGCACTTGTGATTTGATGGCCAGGGATCAAGCCATTATGATGATAACGAAACAATGATGCTGTTGTTTTCAGGGTCTATGGAGAGAGAAAGGTTAAACCTCTGAGCTGTAACATCAGTCAGAAATCACATCAGATGATGATGATGATGATGATGACAATGCTGTTGTGTTCAGGGTCTGATGATAATGGTGACAATGACGACAATGCTGTTGTGTTCAGGGTCTGATGATAATGGTGACAATGACGACAATGCTGTTGTGTTCAGGGTCTGATGATAATGGTGACAATGACGACAATGCTGTTGTGTTCAGGGTCTGATGATAATGGTGACAATGACGACAATGCTGTTGTGTTCAGGGTCTGATGATAATGGTGACAATGACGACAATGCTGTTGTTTCCAGGGTCTGATGATAATGGTGACAATGACGACAATGCTGTTGTGTTCAGGGTCTGATGATAATGGTGACAATGACGACAATGCTGTTGTGTTCAGGGTCTGATGATAATGGTGACAATGACGACAATGCTGTTGTGTTCAGGTCTGATGATAATGGTGACAATGACGACAATGCTGTTGTGTTCAGGGTCTGATGATAATGGTGACAATGACGACAATGCTGTTGTGTTCAGGGTCTGATGATAATGGTGACAATGACGACAATGCTGTTGTGTTCAGGGTCTGATGATAATGGTGACAATGACGACAATGCTGTTGTGTTCAAGGTCTGATGATAATGGTGACAATGACGACAATGCTGTTGTGTTCAGGGTCTGATGATAATGGTGACAATGACGACAATGCTGTTGTGTTCAGGGTCTGATGATAATGGTGACAATGACGACAATGCTGTTGTGTTCAGGGTCTGATGAAATGGTGACATGCGAGCAATGCTGTTGTGTTCAGGATCAGTGGAGCTGTGGAGCTGATGGCGTTCGCGCCCAAGCGCTGTCAGACTGCCTGAGCATCGTGCCCAAGCTGACAGAGGTGCTGAGATACGCAAGTCAGAATGGCTCACAGGCCCTGCAGCAGATCGGATCTGTCATCAGAAACCCTGAAATTCAAGGTGAGTCAGTGAGTGGGAGAAGAAAAAAAAAATAATAAAAAAAATAACTAGCTAAATAATTTTTTTTTAAAAGGTAAGTGTGAGAAAAATAACTAAATAAAATAAATAAATAACTAAATAACTAGCTAAATGAAAAAAAAGGCGAGTGTGAGAGATTACAGGAGTTCTGTGTGTGTGTGTGTTGGTGGTGGGGTGGTGTTTGTGTGGAGAATGTGTGTGTGTTTTGGGGGGAGTTGTGAGGGTTGGGGGGGGGGGGGGGGTTGGGGGGAAGGGTTGCATGTATTTGAAGGGGGAGAGTGTGGGAATGTGTGTATGTGTTTTGGGGGGGGGGGGGGGGTTGGATTGGAGGGGTTGTATGTGTTTGAAGGGGGAGAGTGTGGTGTGTTGTGTTGTGTGCGTGTGTGGGTGTGGTCTTTTTGATGGTGTTCTGTGATGCCCGTTCTGAGCTAACATATGCAGGACACCACCATACCAAGCCCCCTACTAACGACAGTATTAGCTCTGTCACATACAACAACAACAACAAAAAAGCTCTGTCACAGAGCCGAGCCCGTGAGGTGGATACCATTACATTGTCCCTCTGACCTCCCCATGCTAACTTCCAACCCCAAAGGCTTTAAACACAAACTCACCACAGGCACAGAAGCGTATGGGGAAACTAAATCTGAGATCACCATGAGACAAGAACAATGGGGACAACTGAATCAGAGGCAGTTTTTCTGTTGCATGATAATCAGTGGTGATGAGGATGATGTAATAATAGTTGTTCAGTTTAACACCTTTCCACTTATAGTGATATCAGACAGAGATGAATAATGCTGCCATGGAATTGCACATGCTTTGAGACTACTTGACAGGGTTGTACTCTACGCTTACTGTCATTAATATATCCCAGCGTCAGCCAGGTCTCAGAATCACACCTGAAAAGTTGATGAAGCTTAACTGTGTGGTCCCAGTCTTCCAAATAATCCCACAGTACACTCACTCTGGGTAGGAACCAGCTGGAATCTGGAAAAAAAATCTGTACAACTCTTATAAGAGTTGAACCCGAAACCTTCCAGTTCATATCCCAAGGCACTAACCTCTGCGCCATGGTGGCTGGTCAAGGACTTGGACTTTCAGTTTGACTTTTTCTTCACACTAGGAAGAAAATGAAAGGCAGGAATCAAACCCAGAACCTACGGGTTTACTTGTTAGGCAAGTGAATGTTTTCACCGTCCTGCCACCTTCCTTCTTGAGGATTGAAGTCAAACGGTCTTAAAAACCTATCTGCCTCAGTGTGTATCCATGAATCAAGATATATGAATGGTGATCTTTGTGTGTGTGTGTGTGTGTGTGTGTGTGTTGTGGTGTGTGTGTGTGTGCGTGTGTGTGGTGTGTGTGTGTGTGTGTGTGTGTGTGTTGTGTGCTGCGTGTGCTGTGCGTGCATGCGCACGTGTTGTGTGTGTGTCACTGTGTGTCTGTGTGTCTGCATCTGTCTGTGTGTGTTGCACTGGTGTGTGTGTGTACATGTTGTCTGTGTGTGTCTATGTGTCTGCATCTGTGTGTGTGTGTGTGTGTGTGTGTGTGGTGTGCATGTGCGTGTGGTGTTGGTCACTCTGTGCATGTCTGTGTCTGTGTGTGTATGCGTTGTGTTGTGTTGCACTGCATGTCTGCACACACACACACACACACCCACACACACCACAACACCACCCACACAACACACCTACCACACCACACCCCCACACACACCACAACCTACACACACACACACAACACACACACACACACACTACACACACACACACACACACACACACCTAACACACCACACACACACACACACACACACCTACACACACACACACACACACAACACACACCCACACACACACACACCAACACACAACCCCTCTCTCTCTCTCTGTGTCAGCCATCGTGCCACATGTGAAGCCTGCGGAGCACCAGCGCACGACGGTGTTCTGCGCGTTGCTGCCACCGTTCGTGACTTTGTCGATGCCCTCCTGGCCTCATCATGCCGTCATACAGCGCGCCTTCCAGGACGCGTCACGAGACACGCAAAATGGCGCCAGTCTGGGAAACATGTACTCCCTCACGACCAGAAGGTGAGGGTGGGGAGGGTTGTGGGTGTGGGGTAGGGGGTTGGGGTGAGTGAGGGGGGAGTGTTGTGGTTTGTGTGAGATTTGGGGGTTTTTTTTAGTTTTTGGGTGTTTTTTTTTTAAGATGCCGCCAGATCATGGAGAAACATGTACTCCCTCTTTGACAAAGGTGAGGTGAGGGAGGGTTGTGGGGTGGGGGGTTGAGGCGGGGTGGGGTGAAGGTGGGGGGGGGGGGGGGGGGTTGTTGTGAGGTGTTTGGGGGGGGGGGGGGGGTTGTGGGTGGTTTTTTTTTTTTAAGATGGCCGCCCAATCATGGGCAACATGACTCCCTCTACCGACCAGAAGGTGAGGGTGGGGAGGGTTGTGGGTGAGGGTAGGGTGTTGGGGGTGGTGAGGGGGGAAGTGTGGTTTGTTGGTAGGTTGGGTTTTTGTATTAGTTTTTGTTTTTTGGGTTTTTTTAGGATGGCCGCCCAGATCATGGGAAACATGTACTCCCTCACTGACCAGAAGGTGAGGGAGGGAGGGGGGGGGGGGGGGGGGGTGTTGTGGTTTGTTGTGAGATGTTTGGGGTTTTTTTTGGTTTTTTTTTTTGTGGGGTTTTGGGGTTTTTTTTTAAGATGGCCGCCCAGATCATGGAAACATGTACTCCCTCACCGACCAGAAGGTGAGGGGTTGTGGGTAGGGGGGTGAGAGTTGGGGTGAGGGGGGGGGAGGTGGAGGTGGTGGTGGGGCATGCGCATCGCATCTCACGTGATTGTGAATGACTCATCGCTAGACGATGAATAATAATAAATATGAATAATAATAAATAGCAGTGATATTATAACAATGAAGATGATGATGTTACCCAGGACCTGTCCCCCTACCTGCCCTCAGTGATCCCGGGCTGAAGCAGTGATTATGGTAGATGATAATATCAATGAAGATGATGATGATGATAACAATGAAGATGGTCATGATAACAATGATAATGACAATAACAATGAAGATGATGATGGTGGTACCCAGGACCTGTCCCCCTACCTGCCCTCGGTGATCCCGGGGCTGAAGCAGTGATAATAACAATGATAATGACAATAACAATGAGATGATGATGGTGTCCCCCAGGACCTGTCCCCTACCTGCCCTCAGTGATCCCGGGGCTGAAGCTGAACACGATGTATAGATGAACAAACGATGAAAGATAACAAATGATGATGATGATGTCACCCAGGACCTGTCCCCCTACCTGCCCTCGGTGATCCCGGGGCTGAAGCAGTGCCTGCTGGATCCAGTGCCCGAGGTGCGGAGTGTGTCTGCCGTGCCCTGGGGGCCATGGTGAAGGGCATGGGGGAGGGCACCTTCAACGACCTCCTGCCCTGGCTCATGGAGAAACTGGTGTCGGAGATCAGCTCCGTCGACCGCTCCGGGGCTGCTCAAGGTAGGGAGGGGAGGGGAGCCACCGTGCACACAAACCCAACATTTTTTTATTATTAAAATGTTATTTATTTATTTATGTACTTATTCGCCACCTTGCACACAAATCCAACAATTTAAAAAAAAAAATTTATTTATTTATTCGCCACCGTGCAAACAAATCCGACATTTAAAATTTTATTTTTTTATTGATTTATTTACTTATTCTTTTATATTCTTCTGCGACGTTACTGGAACCATTCGTATCGGTGACTGCCTTTCCAATGGATCATTCCTGTAGCGGGGGGGGGGGGTCTGCTGCTTGGATAACATCTTGCCCTCCATACTTAATGACCCAGGCTTTGCGCTCTGAAGACTAAGCGCAACTCCATAGTCTTCCCAGACTGATGGGTGCCTACTACTATTCTTTTTTTATATTTTTTTTTTATTATTCAACATTATTCAGTAAGGCCTTGTCAAGAGTGCTAAATTTAGGACACTCCTTCCTTTTACCTAGTCCACGTGTGGTCAGTTCCTGCTATAAATAAAGAGCACCAGCTGGCCACAGCTGGGCTTGGATGGGATGGGGGTAGTTAGGATCTGAAAGTGGGGGAAACTGACTGACAGCTGTGGAGCTGGTTTTGTTGGTGGTGGTGGTAAATAGGAATGAATGAATGATTTGTTTTTCGGGGGAGGAGGGGGGGGGGGGTAGGGTGCTTGGCTAGAGATGTGAGAATCACCAATGGTTAGACTTTGTGTGTATGCGACTGTTTTTGCCTACCATGAAGGTAGCTGCATTATGTCTTTAGCGATGATGTCTAGACATGACACTACTAATGTGGATTTAAAAAAAAAAAATTATTGTAAAAAATTTATATATATATATATAAACAAAAAACAAAAACAAAATAAAAAAACACAAACAAACAACAACAACAACAACAACAACAACAAATATATATATATGTGTGTATATATATATATATATATATATATATATATATATATATATATATATATATATATATATATATATAAAACTAGTGTGGGTGTGTTTTAAAAATTTTGTCATCCGTTCCTACCGGCGTGCAATGACCTACACTTTCAAAAGGCGGAACGGGTTTGTAATGCGTGCACAAGATGTTGTGCGTGTGCGTGCATTCACACAGGGTATCAGTTTATAGTCTTAATCTGAAGGACTTTTTTGGAAGTGGAGTCAGCACTGATGTTAACTCCAGAAAAGTGTGTGTTTAAAAGTATGTAAGTATTTTTGTATTTTGTACCACTTTATGTCACGTAGATTTCTCTGCGTGAAATTCGGGCTGCTCTCCCTGGGGAGAGCGCGTCGCCACATGTGCAGCGCCTACCCATTTTTTTTTCTTTTTCCTGCATGCAAGTGTATTTGTTTCCCTATCAGAGTGGCTTCTTTCTACAGAATTTTGCCAGGGACAACCCCCTTGTTGCCGTGGGTTCTTTTACGTGCGCTAAATAGTGATGTGTAACACACGGGACCTCGGTTTATCGTCTCATCCGAAAGACTAGCGCCCAGACCACCACTCAGGGTCTAATGGATGGGGAAAAAGTTTTGGGTCCAAACGGGGTACGAACCCCGCACACACCGACCCGGACTTTTTGCTTTCTAGGCAAGGCGCGTGACCACCTAGACCACCGATCCACTGCATACCTATTTTATTTATTTGTTTGCTGTAAATGGGAACCTTCCCTCTTTAGGGTCAGGGAAGGTAAAGCAGGGAGGGAGAGGAGATGGGCACCACCCTCAACATGCTGGCCCCTAGAGAAGTGATGTCTCTGATGCCTCGCTCCCCTACGACCACACAGGTTATGAGACACCTTTACCTTTACCTGTACCTTCACCTTTACCTGTGTATGTACCTGAACAGGTCTGAGTGAGGTGATTGGGGGCATGGGTCAGGAGAAGCTGAGCAAGCTGATGAAGGACATCATCACCACGGCCGAGCGCACCGACATCATGCCCTGCGTGCGAGACGGCTACATCATGACCTACATCTACTTGCCCGCCGTGTTCGGCCCCGAGTTTTCCCAGTACGTCGGCCCCATCCTGCCCTCCATCCTACAGGTATGTGTCTTGTGTCGTTTGTAGTTTTGTACTCACTTTTATGTTTCACAGCAGATTTATTTCTCTGCTGCGTGAAATTCGGTCGGGCTGCTCTGTCTCTCCCTGCCACCGCTGTAGTCTAGTGGTTAGGGCGTTGGACTTGTAATCTAAAGGTTGCGGGTTCCATCCCAGCTTTCGGCTATGGCGTTGTGCCCATGGAAAAGGCACTTTACGGCTATTTTCTCACCCCACCCAGGTGTAAAAGGGGGTACCAACTTTGTGTTGGGGGTTAACCCTGCGATAGACTGGCGTCCTATCCAGGGGGGAGTCTATGACTCTCAGTCGCTTAACGCCACAGAAACCGGGTTAAGCACCGGCCTGATGAGCCTTAGGCTCGGAACAGATTTTAACTTTTTTAACCACTTTTATGTCACAGCAGATTTCTCTGCGTGAAATTCGGGCTGCTCTCTGTCCCCGGGGAGAGCGCATCGCCACAAGTGCAGCCAGTACCTACCCTTTTTTTTTTTTTTTTTTTTTCCCGCATGCAACTGTATTTGTTTCCCTATCAGGTGGGGGGGGGGGGGGTTGTGTGGTGTGTTGTGTGTGGTGGGGTGATGGTGTGGTGTGTGTGTGGTAGTGTAGTTTTGTGTGTGTAGTGTGGTATGGTATGGTGTAGTAGTAGTTATCTTTTGTTGTTGAGTGGAGAAAAAAAGGAATAATAAAAATAATAAAAGGAACATACTGTTTTGATGGGTATTGTAGTGTTCTCATTTTTTTTCTTTTTTTTTAATGAATTTTTTTATTTCGAGGATAAGGGAATAAGCACTCATATGCTTTTTTTCATCCAGTCCCGATGTGTATGCAGTTTTGTCAATTCTGCCATTCGTTCCTACTGGCACATAAAGGCCTACTCTTTCGAAATGTGGAACAGGTTTTAACATGTGCACAAAATGTCCTATGTGCGTTCGCACACGGGACCTTGGTTTATAGTCTCATCTGAAGGACTTTGGGGGGGAGTGGAGTCAGCACTGATGTTAACTCCAGGGGGGAAATACCCTCTTGATCAGGATTTGAACCTGGGTCAGCAGATCACAAGCCGATGTTCTAACCAACCAGGCTATCCCATCCCCTTGTTATCCTGTGTGTTATGGTCCTGTTACATTGCTCTTATCTTACTGTGTATTCTGTACCATGTGTCAGTTGTTTTTTTCTTTCCTTGGTTAGCGGTCTGAGGTTTGTTTACCAATGGTGAGATTTTGTGTATGTGACAGTTTTTACCCACCATTAAGGTAGCCACATTCTGACATCAGGGTTGGTGTCTAAAAACAACACCTTTTCCAACTGCCCCCTCCTTCTTGTCTATTTTCTACTTTCTTAGTCCGTTATCCTGCCTTTTTCCCAGAAAGACTTGAAAGATAACAATTGTCTTCTATGTCAAAGTCAGATACGCTGGGCCTGACTTGCCAGGCGTTTAACAGCAGCACAACGCATTTTCGCTTATATGACAGACAACAATAGTTGTAAGAGCGTTTGACAACGAAGAAGAAGAAGATCTTGAGACATACTCCAATCCCTAAATCGGGAATCTCCACTGAGAGATGAAGATAATCGCAACAACATAGAGACATGCGTTAATGATGAGACAAGACAATCCATTCCAAAGACTTTTGTCTGTTGCCCCTTTCATGTAATTCATAGTAGTGTTTTGCATTGTGTTCTCTTCTTGGCTTC
>CM060342.1:12336142-12351142 GCA_030674155.1 Stramonita haemastoma | reverse complement strand
CTGTGTGGACCCCCTGCCCCAGGTCAGGCAGGTGGCGGCTGTGACCTTTGACCACCTGCACAACAACATCGGGCAGCGAGCCCTGGACGAGATCCTGCCCTACCTGCTGCAGCAGCTGGTGAGTCGTGAAGTGAAGAAAAAAAAAAAAAAAAAAAAAAAAAAAAAAAAAAAAAAAAATATATATATATATATATATATATATATATATATATATCAAAAACCTGGTGAGTGATGAAGGGGCACAGTGCACAAATCCAACACTACTCAGTAAGTAAGGCTAGTCTAGAGCGCTAAATTTAGCGCGCTCCCTCCTTGTTTTTTACCAAGTCCAAGTGTGGTCAGCTCCTGCTATAAGTAGCACCAGCTGGCCACAGCTGGGCTGGGATGGGATGGGATAATTCAGCAGCTGAGAGGAGCTGAAAGTGGGGGAAACTGACTGACAGCTGTGGGGGAGGTGAGGTGAGGTGAGGGTTGCTGTGAAAACAAGGTGGTTTGTTGGAGTGTGGAGAAGAAAAGTACCTGGGGGGAAAGACTGTAGAGGGGGGGGGGAGAAAGATTTTATTGATCAGTAACAAGCAAGGGGACTGGATTGCTCAGTGGTCAGAGCTCTCGCTTTCCCCACGCTAAGGTGAAGCAGCATTAAGCGTGGTTACCAAGTGGATGGGTGTCTGTTTTCGCATTTTGGCTTTAGTACAGTCCCCCAGTTCACCCAGTTGTAAATGGCTACCTGCCCTCTCTATGGGTCAGGGAAGGTAAAGCAGCGAGGGAGAGGAGATTGGTGCCGCCCTTAATATGCTGACCCCTAGAGAAGCTGAGGTCTCTGATATCTCACTCCTCAACGACTGCATAGGTTGTGGAAACACCTTTACCTTTTAACAAGCAGTAGTGAGTATTTGCAGTACAGAGTAAGTGTTGACAACAAACATTCAACAATCTGGGCAGAGAAGGCCCTTGCACCAGGGAAATGGGCATTGTTGTTGTTGGAAGTTCCTCAGCTTAACACCCAGGGGGGGTACTCAAAATATCCACTCGTCTTACTCATCCCACCTGGGAATCACTTTGAGACTGTAAATGCCCACTGAATGAGAAGTTTGCGTGTATGACTGTTTTTCAAGTGCTTAGCTATATATAGGCAGCCATATTCACGACTTTGGAAGGTGTAATGTGATATGGTTGAGTAAAAGTATAATGTGATCAGCTTGAGTAAAGGTGTAATATGATATGGTTGAGCAAAGGTGTAATGTGATCAGCTGGGTAAAGGTGTAATGTGATCAGCTGGGTAAAGGTGTAATGTGATATGGTTGAGTAAAGGTGTAATGTGATATGGTTGATTAAGGTGTAATGTGATATAAAGGTGTAATGTGATATAAAGGTGTAATGTGATATGGTTGAGTAAAGGTGTAATGTGATATGGTTGATTAAGGTGTAATGTGATATAAAGGTGTAATGTGATATAAAGGTGTAATGTGATATAAAGGTGTAATGTGATATGGTTGAGTAAAGGTGTAATGTGATGTGGTTGAGTAAAGGGGTAATGTGATGTGGTTGAGTAAAGGGGTAATGTGATACGGTTGAGCAAAGGTGTAATGTGATCAGCTGGGTAAAGGTGTAATGTGATATGGTTGAATAAAGGTGTTATGTGATATGGTTGAGTAAGGTGTAATGGGATATAAAGGTGTAATGTGATATGGTTGAGTAAGGTGTAATGGGATATAAAGGTGTAATGTGATATGGTTGAGTAAGGTGTAATGGGATATAAAGGTGTAATGGGATATGGTTGAGTAAGGCGTAATGGGATATAAAGGTGTAATGTGATATGGTTGAGTAAGGCGTAATGGGATATAAAGGTGTAATGTGATATGGTTGAGTAAGGCGTAATGTGATATGAAGGTGTAATGGGATATAAAGGTGTAATGGGATATGGTTGAGTAAGGTGTAATGGGATATAAAGGTGTAATGGGATATGGTTGAGTAAGGTGTAATGGGATATAAAGGTGTAATGGGATATGGTTGAGTAAGGTGTAATGGGATATAAAGGTGTAATGGGATATGGTTGAGTAAGGTGTAATGGGATATAAAGGTGTAATGGGATATGGTTGAGTAAGGTGTAATGGGATATAAAGGTGTAATGGGATATGGTTGAGTAAGGTGTAATGGGATATAAAGGTGTAATGGGATATGGTTGAGTAAGGTGTAATGGGATATAAAGGTGTAATGGGATATGGTTGAGTAAGGCGTAATGGGATATAAAGGTGTAATGGGATATGGTTGAGTAAAGGCATAATGTGATATAAAGGTGTAATGTGATATGGTTGAGTAAAGGCATAATGTGATATAAAGGTGTAATGTGATCAGCTGGGTAAAGGTGTAATGTGATCAGCTAGGTAAAGGTGTAATGTGATTAGCTGGGTAAAGGTGTAATGTGATCAGCTGGGTAAAGGTGTAATGTGATCAGCTGGGTAAAGGTGTAATGTGATCAGCTGGGTAAAGTGTAATGTGATCAGCTGGGTAAAGTGTAATGTGATCAGCTGGTTAAAGTGTAATGAGATACGGTTGATTAAGGTGTAATGTGATCAGCTGGGTAAACAGGTGGAGCCCAGCATGTCGGAGCAGGTGTTGGATGGACTGAAGCAGGTGATGACGGTGAAGAGTCGCGTCGTCCTGCCCTACCTCATTCCTCAGGTAATGTCTGCTGCCTCTTGGCCGAATAGTCTGATTTATAGCTTTTTTCTTTCTCCTTTTGTTATTTTGTGGAGTTGAGTTAGTCTTTTGCTTTGTGCCCTTTTTCTCTCTGTCTATGATGTCTTTTTGTAGGTTATTTCCCCACTGTGTGTGTGTGTGTGTGTGTGTGTGTGTGTGTGTGTGTGTGTGTGTGATGTTTGATTTAAGTGTTCTAGTGTGTGTGTGTGTGTGTGTGTGTGTGTGTGTGATGTTTGATTTAAAGTCTATCCTCACTTGTGTGTGTGTGGGGGGGGGGGGGGGGGGGATGTGTGTGTCCGATGTCTACACAATGCTTGTGTATTTATTTCAAGTCGGTGTAATTTTTACTAACACTTTGTATTGCTTTCTTAAGCAGGAAGATGCTGTTAATATACTTGGTGTATTATTCGCTATATATACATGCACATGCACCCACAAATCAACACACACACACAGTCACACACACACACACACACACACACAACACACACACACACACACACAATTACTTTAATTCTTTTTAATTATTATTTTCTTTTATTTTAAGGATAATGGAATAAACACTCATGTGCTTTTTTACATCCAGTCCCCGTGTGAAGCGGTTTTGTAAATTTTGTCAAAAGTTCCCACTGGCACACAATGACATACTCTTCCGAAAAGCAGAACTTGTTTTAACATGTGCACAAGATGTTCTGCGTGCGTTCACACACGGACCTTGGTTTATAGTATCATCGGAAGAACTTTTGGAAGGAAAGTAGTTGGCACTGATGTTAACTCTAGAGGAAAAATCCTCTTGAATGAGATTTGAACCCAAATCAGATCACAAGCACAATGCGCATCACTGTAAATTTTGGTAGGAGTGGAGTTGGAAATGATGTTAACCCTAGTAGCGCTGTTCCCGGATTATTCCGGAATGATGTAGTGCAGCATTTCTGGCGGCTCCCGGAATATTCCGGGATGACGTCGGTGATCGTAATTGAAGGCTTTCTTTCGCTTTCAAAGGTCATCCAATGAACGTGAAGGCCATTGTAGGGCCGCAGAAATGGGTGAAGGTCGTCCGCAGTCACAAGCAACGAGGATTCTGATTGGTTTAGAGGTGTATTTTTTAATTTTTTTGGACGAACGTCGATCGCCTGAAAACAAAATGGCGGCAAAGTGTTTGCGCTCTTATCACTCGAAGTATTTTTCGAGTTTTTTGACGATATTGACGGCGATGAGGAGTTTTAGAGGCTGGATTTGGTTGAATTAAACGATAATAGAGATGATAAGGTAAGGATTGTGAAATATTTTTGAAAAACTTCGGAAAAATTGATCGCGATCGGACTGAATCGAGCGGGTGCCAAGTTTTGTCCAAAGCACTTCATAGCTACCGGGCGATTTCGATGTCATACATTGTTTTACTTTATTTTAACGCAACACTGCTTCGAAATAACTGTTTTTAAGTCATTTCTATATGCTGTCGAGTACTTTGCATCACACGAAATCAAGCGATTGTCGTATTTTCGTCATAGAACGCCGCCAGTTCGCACGAAATAAGTGTTCACCGCCATGACGATCGCGATCGCGTCGATCATTTCGCTGGACTTTTCCGAGTATTTGACGACCGATAAAGCCACGGAAGCTCTTTATTTTTTCAAAACTTATGTCAAGAGACAGTATTTATCGAATTATGACATTTTTGCACCGCAACAACATTGCATATCGTGTTTAAAATCAATCTGGGTCACCGACATCGCAACAGTGATTGGTAGTGCACGCGCAGTTTTTAAACTTTATTTATTTTTTACATTATCATAAACACTACATGCTGCTATAAAATTTCACTCTTTTAAAAGCTTGTTATCTAAGCTTTCCAGTGATTTACAACTTTACACACTTAGTTTAGTTTTACATATCAATATCAAGAGTTGTTTGACCCCACCCTACTGCAAATCAACAATGGCTGCTGTTAATTCAGCCAGCAGCACCTAGTACCGCTGCCGTTATTTCAGCGCTACTAGGGTTGAACTCCAGAGGAAAAATCCTCTCAAACGAGATTTAAACCTGGGTCAGCAGATCACGAGCGCAGTGCACAGCATTCTAACCGCCAGGCTATCTCGTCCCATTAGAGTCAGTTGAGTCAAAGAGTTGAATCCTAATGGATGTTTTATCTTATTAGAAATGAGGGGGGAAGCCATGTTTTTGTATCCCTCCATAAAGAGTGCAGGTCTGTGTTAGGTTTTTCTCCTGTGTCTTTCTTTGATGCTTTTTATTTGTCTTTTTTTGTGTGTGTGAGCTTTACCAAGCCATTGTAGACTGAAGATATGATGACTTGCTCTTTTTCTGTGCTTTGACATATCCAGTTTATCATAAGAACTTCAGACATCGTTGTTTATTTTTCCTCAGAGATGTTACACAGTTATTCATGATGGAGAGAGATGTGAATACAATCATTCAGCGAACGTCAATGGAAGATACTCTGAATGAGGTGTCACGCATCTGCTGTACACTCCTTCCCCCATCCCCTGTCCCTTTCCCCCTCCTCCCCCCTCCCCCTACCCTCTCCCATAATGGTACAGTAAACTTCTTAGGCCAAATTTCTTTCAATACATTTTTTTTGGGGGGGGTAGTAATACTGGTACTTTTTTTTATATTTTAGTAATACTGGTACTTGTTTAGGATGAGTTTGTAAACGAGTAATGGATCAATGTTGTTTACTGTATCGCAGCTGACAGCCCCCCCTGTCAACACCAAAGCGTTGTCACTGCTGACGTCAGTGGCAGGTGACGCACTGGTCCGACACCTGAGCAAGATTCTACCTGCCCTCCTCTCCTCCCTCAGCTCCAAGAGAGGCTCTCCTGAGGAAGAACAGGTATGTTCTTGAAAACACGTCAGGTGACGTGCTTCCACATAGTGAGTCGCAGTGCACCAGAGTTGAGTTTTTAGTTAGCCTATCATTATTAAAGGTAAAAGGTAAAGGTGTCTCATAACCTGTGTGGTCATAGGGGAGCAAGGCGTCAGAGACCTCAGCTTCTCTCGGGGCCAGCATGATGAGGGCGGCGCCCATCTCCTCTCCCTCGCTGCTTTACCTTCCCTGACCCTAAAGAGGGCAGGTACCCATTTACAGCTGGGGGAACTGTACTGTAGTCAAGGCGCGCATTATTAATTTGTGTCAAAAGTGCTGTTCAATGCAAGAAACAGATTGAAAATCTGAGAATTCTATGAAAAGTTGTTCCAGATTGAAACGATAGTCTGCAGGAAGTGACCACATGTGAAAGTAACACATTTTGCATCGTAAGAAGTGGTCAGAATGAAGGTTTAGAAGTTTTTTAATGCGTTTCTTAGATTATTCTTATCATTTAGAACGGATGTGAAAAAATGGAGAAAAAAAACAACTACATGTGCCTTGGTGTCATGTAACCCTCTTAGTCCCAAACCTGGATTATCTGGGATTGAATAATTGCCCCCCTGAATCCCAAACTGGGATTTGCCGGAATTTACACACAGTAGAGTTTACACACAGTAGTTTTCCATCAGGCAGTGACCATCACTAATTGCTACCACATGTCAAAGCTCTATCAGGCTAGAGGTAGAAACCCTGCTGAGAGTCTGGAAGTAATCATAGCTGCAGGTATGTACTTAGAAGGAGGAAAAGGCCAGCGAGCATGTGTGCCTGACCTGATTTTGTGATGGAATGCGAAATCTAGGGGAAGTTTGTGTTCAGAGAATCCAAATGCAAGAGGGTTAAACATCATCCCCAAAGTCAGAATCTAGCTAACTAAATGGTAGGCAAAAAAGGTCACACAAGCAAAATTCCTGGCAAAAAAGGTCACATAAGCAAAATTCCAGGCAAAAAAAGTCACATAAGCAAAATTCCAGACAAAAAAGTCACATAAGCAAAATTCCAGACAAAAAAGTCACATAAGCAAAATTCCAGGCAAAAAAGGTCACACAAGCAAAATTCCAGGCAAAAAAGGTCACATAAGCAAAATTCCAAGCTTCAGTGAACCTCAAAACTGTAGCGGAGGAACAGGAAAAAAAAGAAATATTAATGTGCTACACATGGCACATAAGAAGGAAGCTCTGTATAAAAAAAATAAGAATGATAATAATAAATGGAATTTACATAGCACTGAATTTTGGAAAGCTACACATCGAAACAGTCCTAAGCGCTTTGATTTTGTTTTTGCAAGATATAGGGCTATATAAATTCCATTTGTTGTTATTATTATTGTTATTATCATTATTATTATTACTACTACTATTATTATCATCATTATTATTACTTTATTATTATTATTATTATTATTATTATTATTATTATCATAATTATTATTACTATCATTATTATTATTATCATTGTTACTACTAGTACTACTACTACTACTTCCACCACCACCACCACCACCACCACCACTACTATTACTATTATTACTACTACTACTATTATTACTACTACTACTACTACTACTACTACTACTACTACTACTACTATTATTACTATTATTATCATTTTTATCATTATTATCATCATATCCGCACACAGGAGCTGGAGTACTGCAAAAAGGTGGTCCTCTCCGTCACAGACGAGGTCGGGATTCGAACCATCATGGAAGACCTCCTCAGCGCCATCACCATCCCGACCACCACCACCGCCACCAGCAACATCAGCAACGGCGTGGGCGAGGACAAGATCGTGCGGAGCTGGGCTGCAGTGACGTTGCTGCAGGCGTTTTGCAGCAGCACGTGCTGCGACATCGTGGAGTACATCCCGCAGCTGCTGCGCGGCCTGATCCAGCTGTTTGTGCAGACGGACCCCGCCCTCCTCCTGGCTGCCTGGTCCTGTCTGGATTCCATCACCAAGGTTAGGGGTGGGGGTGTTGTTGGGGGGGGAGGGGTGGAGGGGGGGTGTGTGTGTTGTTGCCTTCAATTTAACGTCTGTTCACTCTCAGTGATTTAGACAAATGTGAATGTGTGTGTTGAACCCGTCTGGATTCTATCACCAAGGTTGGGCGGGGATGTTGAGGGATTTTTTAATGTTTTTGGGGGGTGGGGGGGGGGTGACTGTATGTGTGTGTGTTTGTGTGCCAAACGTGTCTGGATACCATCACCAAGGTGGGGATGGGATGTTGGTTTTGTGGGTGTGGGGGGGGGTTGACTGTGTGTGTGTGCGCATTCATTTTTCTCATTTCTACCATTCAGATTATCATAAAGATGAAAATTATAGTGACTTTGAGGCTTTACTTGCTGTCTTGAATGGTATATAATAAGATGATGTTTCTGTTTAGTTTGTCTGGGTTTTTTTCTTGATCAGCATTCTGGCAGTTGACTTTTCCAATATCAGTTATTTCAAATAAATAAATATATCATTATATGGAGAGAAAGATTTCCTTATGTACCCTCTTTACAAACCATTTTAGCTCATGCCTTAAAGGCACAGCCATTTAGTATGCAAACTCCTTTTCTTTTTTTATGCCTTGGGGGGTAGGAAACAAAATGGTAAGTAGAAAATAATGTTGGGTTTTTTCAACCATTGTTTTTCAGAAACTGGACGCCAGTGAGATGTTGTCGCACATTGCCAGTGTTCGCCAGGCTGTCAGATTCGCCGTGTCCGACTTCAAAGGCAAAGAATTGCCAGGCTTCAGCATTCCCAAAAAGGTATCGCCTTAGACCGTCAGGTTGATTTTGTCTTATTCAAAAGACTGGAGTAATGCATTCATGGCTATATTTTGTAAACTCACTGCCTATGATCCACTGTGATTGTAAAGTTCTTTTGTTTTTTGTTGTTGTTTTTTGTTATTGTTTTTTTCTGTGATTGTATGTAAAGTTGTTTTTATACCCTGTTTTAATCTGTATATAGTTGCACACTTTTAATTTGAGTTTTACATTTGACAAGGTGGCAGCCCTATATAGCCTGTATGGTCGGTGGGGCTATAAACAACAGGATTGGATTGGATTGGATTCACTGTGATTGCAGTGGTCTAGTGCACAATGCTTGCCTAAGAACTACTGCGATTGCAGGATTTGACTTTCAGATTTTTTAAAACTCATTAACATCAGCTTTTGTTTGACTTTTGACTTTGCCCTTTCTCCTACATGTCAACATTAAACCCTGAAAATTTCATGTTCTTGTGTTGAGTACCGTTTTTTTAAAAATAAATTTTTGTTTTTACTAATCAATACGAACAGCCAGTGTACAGAGAAACGCATAGTGAAAATTGGCCAATAGGGAGTGCGTTACAAGAGAAGGGAGAAAATATGTTAGTGTGGTTTATGTGTGTGTGTGTGTGTGTGTGTGTGTGTGTGTGTGTGTGTGCGTGTGTGTGTGTGTGTGTGTGCGCGTGTGTGTGTGTGTGCGTGTGTGTGTGTGTGTGTGTGTGTGTGTGTGTGTGTGTGTGTGTGTGTGTGTGTGTGTGTGCATTCGTGCGTGCATGTGTGTGTGCATGCGTACATGTACATGTTTGCATCTCATGTTTGCATCTCATCTGTCATCAAGCTAGTTACACAAATTAATTTTGTTAAGCATGAATCTTAAACTTTCATCTTGAATAGTCTGTATGATTCAGATGCATTGACTCAGAAGTGCTGTGTGTGTGTATGTGTGTGAGTGTGTGTGTGTCTCTGTTTTAATGTCTGACCACTACAAAGTGATTTTTAGACATTTTTCTAAAAATGCTCTGTGTGTGTGTGTGTGTGTTTGTATGTGTGTGTGTGCTCACGCTTCTTTTAATGCATATGTGTGCGCGCACACTTGTGTGTTAATGCACATGTGTGAGCGCATGTGTGTGTGTGTGTGTAAGTATGTGTGTGTGTGTGTGGGCATGTGTGTATATGTGTGTGTATATGTGTGTGTGTGTGTGCACGTGTGTGTATGTGTTTGTGTTGACGCGCATGTGTATGTGTTTGTGTTAATGCACATGTGTGTGTGTGTATGTGTTTGTTAATGCACATGTGTGTGTATGTGTTTGTGTTAATGCACATGTGTGTGTGTATGTGTTTGTGTTAATGCACACATGCGTGTGTATTGCAGGGCATCGCGCCAGTGCTGCCCATCTTCCGTGAAGGCATTCTGAACGGAGCGCAGGAGGTGAAAGAGGCCGCCGCCCTGGGCCTAGGGGAGGTCATCGCGCTGACCAGCTCCGAGGCCCTCAAGCCTTCCGTCGTCACCATCACCGGACCCCTCATCCGTATCCTGGGCGACCGCTTCACCTGGAATGTCAAGGTCGCCGTGCTGGAGACCTTGACCTTGCTGCTCAGTAAGGTACGTCGTTGAAAAGAAATCACCGGGAGGGAGGGAGTGTTTGTGTGTGTGTGTGGGTGAGTGTTTGAGTGTGTGTTTGTGTTTGTGTGTGTGTGTGTGTGTGTATAAGTGTGTGTGAGTGTGTTTGTGTGTGTGTGAGTGTGTTTGTGTGAGTGTGTGTAAGTGTATATGTTTGTGTATGTGTGTGTGTGTGAGTGTGTTTGTGTGTGTGTGTGTGTGAATATTTTTTTGAATGGGTGAATTTTTGTGACATCATATTGTTGGTGACAAGCTCGGTGGATTTTTGCTAGTAATGTGTATGCTGTTTCTTTTGTTTGATTTGTGCAGGTAAATTTGAGAGGGGGGGGGGGGGAGGGGGTGTCAGTGGAGTGGAGGGTTTTTCCTGTAATTTATGAAAAAAAATATATTGGCAGCTGGAGATTGTCCTGTTCATGTTAAACTGTATCATCTTCTCTCTTTGCTTCAACCGTTCACTCTGGGGGGTTTTCCCCAGATGGGGATGATGCTGAAGCCATTCTCTATTCTTTTCCGCACAGGTGGGGATGATGCTGAAGCCGTTCTCTCTTCTTTTTTCCCTGCAGGTGGGGATGATGCTGAAGCCGTTCTCTATTCTTTTCCCTGCAGGTGGGGATGATGCTGAAGCCGTTCTCTATTCTTTTCCCTGCAGGTGGGGATGATGCTGAAGCCGTTCTCTATTCTTTTCCCTGCAGGTGGGGATGATGCTGAAGCCGTTCTCTATTCTTTTTCACGCAGGTGGGGAGGATGCTGAAGCCGTTATCTATTCTTTTTCACGCAGGTGGGGATGATGCTGAAGCCATTCTCTATTCTTTTTTCCGCACAGGTGGGGATGATGCTGAAGCCATTCTCTATTCTTTTTCCCCAGGTAGGGATGATGCTGAAGCCGTTCTCTATTCTTTTTCACACAGGTGGGGATGATGCTGAAGCCGTTCTCTATTCTTTTTCACACAGGTGGGGATGATGCTGAAGCCATTCTCTATTCTTTTTCACACAGGTGGGGATGATGCTGAAGCCGTTCTCTATTCTTTTTCCCAGGTGGGGATGATGCTGAAGCCGTTATCTATTCTTTTTCACACAGGTGGGGATGATGCTGAAGCCGTTATCTATTCTTTTCCCCTGCAGGTGGGGATGATGCTGAAGCCGTTCTCTATTCTTTTCCCTGCAGGTGGGGATGATGCTGAAGCCGTTCTCTCTTCTTTTCCCTGCAGGTGGGGATGATGCTGAAGCCATTCTCTATTCTTTTCCCTGCAGGTGGGGATGATGCTGAAGCCGTTCTCTCTTCTTTTCCCTGCAGGTGGGGATGATGCTGAAGCCATTCTCTATTCTTTTCCCTGCAGGTGGGGATGATGCTGAAGCCGTTCTCTATTCTTTTCCCTGCAGGTGGGGATGATTTGATTTGATTTATTCTTTTGTATCGAGGATAATGGAATAAGCACTCTTGTGCTTTTTTTTCATCCAGTCCCCGTGTGTATGCATTTTTGTAAATGTCATCTGTTCCCACCGGCACATGAAGGCCTACTCTTACGAAAAGCGGAACAGGATTTTTACGTGGTGCGCAAGGTGTTGAAGCCGTTCTCTCTTCTTTTTGTCCCCTGCAGGTGGGGATGATGCTGAAGCCGTTCCTGCCCCAGCTGCAGACGACCTTCATCAAGGCGCTGAACGACCCCAACCGCTCGGTGCGGCTGAAGGCGGCCACTGCCCTGGGCAAGCTGATCGTCATCCACGTCAAGGGGGACGTCCTCTTCACAGAGCTGTACACAGGCATTCAAGGCCAGCGATGACACCCAGCACTAGTGAGTGTGTGTGTGTGTGTTGTGGTGGGAGTAGTGTCTGGGTGTTTGTGGGGGGGGGGAGAGTGTGTGGGTGTGATTGTCATTCACACGTCAAGGGGGACGTCCTCTTCACTGAGCTCTACACAGGCATCAAGGCCAGCGATGACACCAGCACTAGGTGAGTGTGTGGTGTGTGTGTTGTGGTGGGAGTAGTGTGTGGGTGTTTGTGGGGGGGGGGGGGGGGGGGGATGTGGGGGGAGAGTGTGTGGGTGTGATTGTCATCCACGTCAAGGGGGACGTCCTCTTCACTGAGCTCTACACTGGCATCAAGGCCAGCGACGATATCAGCACTAGGTGTGTAGTGTGTGTGTGTGTTGTGGTGGGAGTAGTGTGGGGGTGGGGGCAGTGGGGGGAGTAGTGTGTGGGTGGGGGAGTGTGGGTGTGATTGTCATCCACGTCAAGGGAGACGTCCTCTTCACTGAGCTGTACACAGGCATCAAGGCCAGCGATGATACCAGCACTAGGTGAGTGTGTGTGAGGGGGGGGAGGGGGCAAGCTGATCGTCATCCACGTCAAGGGGGACGTCCTCTTCACCGAGCTCTTCACAGGCATCAAGGCCAGCGATGATACCAGCACTAGGTGAGTGTGTGTGAGGGGGGGGAGGGGGCAAGCTGATCGTCATCCATGTCAAGGGGGACGTCCTCTTCACTGAGCTGTACACAGGCATCAAGGCCAGCGATGATACCAGCACTAGGTGAGTGTGTGTGAGGGGGGGGGGAGGGGGCAAGCTGATCGTCATCCACGTCAAGGGAGACGTCCTCTTCACTGAGCTGTACACAGGCATCAAGGCCAGTGATGACACCAGCACTAGGTGAGTGTGTGGTGTGGTGTTTATTTATTTATTTCATTATTTATTTATTTATTCATTTATTCACCGAGCTGTACACCGGCATCAAGGCCAGTGACGATACAAGCATTAGTTGAGTGTGTGTGGTGGGGTGGGGGTGTGTGTGGGTGTTGTTTATTTATCTATTTATTCTTTGAGCTCTACACCAGCATCAAACCCAGCGAGTGAGTGGGTGTGGGGGAGGGGTGTAGTGTGTGGGTGGGGGAGGTTGTGGTGTGAGTGGTTTGTGAGTGGGTGTGTGTGTGATTGTAGTCTAAACCAGGGATGTGCTCTTCACTGAGCTGTACAATCAAGGCCAGCGATGATACAAGCACTAGGTGAGTGTGTAGTGTGTGTGTGTGTGGAGGGGGGGGGGGGGGTGGTGGTGTGTGTGTGTGAGTGAGTGAGTGAATGTGAGTGTGTGTGTGTGTGTGTGACTGTGTGTGTGAGTGAGTGAGTGCATGTGACTGTGTGTGTGTGGTTACCTTCTTGTCTTAGCACAGAGAAAGATGTATTCTATG
The DNA here is from genome assembly GCA_030674155.1 of Stramonita haemastoma. Lineage (NCBI taxonomy): Eukaryota > Metazoa > Mollusca > Gastropoda > Neogastropoda > Muricidae > Stramonita > Stramonita haemastoma. Next base: position 12,338,005 of record CM060342.1, on the reverse strand, counting down.
GAAGCATGCTCAAGAGTTCTCGATTACCCAAGACAAGAAGATAACAACAACAACAACAAAATCAGCGAAGGCTTCCATATTCCGTAAGATAACAACAACAATGAAATCAGCGAAGGCTTCCCTATTCCGTGTGCAGAGACACCTACCTGCAAGCCGTGCGGTGCTGCCTGCACGGGTCGGGATCCAAGATGGCGGAATCGCTGAGGAAGCAGATCGCACAGACGCTGCTGTCACTGCTGAACTCGTCGGAGGACAGCACGCGCATGACGGCAGCCGGCTGTCTGGGCACTCTGTGCTGCTACATGGCCGATGCTGAACTGGCCGACACCATGGAACAGCTCATGGGTGAGTGGGGAGGGGTAAGAGGAGGAGGGGGGGGGGGGGGGGGGAAGAGGGGTGGTGGCATTTGTGTGTGCTGTAGTAGTAGTAGTGGTCGTTTTCCAGTGTTATTGTCTTTTAACATAAAAGCGATTCCTTGCCCCTCCCGCAAAAAGAAAATGAATGGACAAGTTTAGTAGGGGACGGGATAGCTCATTAAGCAGCATCGAGTGTGGTTACTTATTGGATGTGTGACCATTTGCGTGCCTTGGCTTCAGTACAGTCCCCCAAAATTCACCCAGCTGTAAATGGGTACCTGCCCTCTTTAGGGTCAGGGAAGGTAAAGCAGCAAGGGAGAGGAGATGGGCACTGCCCTCAATATGCTGGCGCCTAGAGAAGCTGAGGTTTCTGATGCCTCACTCCCTACAACCACTTAGGTTATGGAACACCTGTACCTTTTTTATCCTTGCTCCGAGGTTAACCAGTGGTGAGGTTTTGCATATGTGACTTTTGGAGCTTTTTTGGCCCAGCATGCAGACAGCTGCATTCTGACTTTAGGGATGTATGCTGGGTACATTTGTGTTTCTGTAACTTATGCGGACATGAATTATGGTATCTTTAACACGCATGTTTGATGTTCTGCATGTGCATATATATACATGAAGGGAATAAAGGCACTGGCAGGTCTGCACTTGAGGTTGACCCGGGAGAACCTAAAACCCCTCATTCTTAACACAGCTGTCAGTTTCCCCCACTTTCAGCTACTCTCAGCTGTTAACTGTCTCATCCCAGCTGGTGCTACTTACAGCAGAATTTGACCCCACTTGGACTTAGTAAAAGGGAGGAGCTAATTTTAGCACTGGGCTCTGGACCCTTGACTGAGTCATGCTGGATTTGCACGTTGTGTTAATTCACCAGACGCTGCCAATATTCGAACTCACAACTTCATGAACCCATAGGATTGAAGTCAAACAGCCTTAACCACTCAGCCATAGCGTCTGTTGCTGTCTTGTTAAAAACTGCATGTTTTCTAGTCAAATGACCAGAAATGTTTCTGACAGTAGGTGACAATCTTGTTTGGTTTTTGGGGGTGATATTGTGGCAGATGCTGACCTCAGTGTGGACTGGACGCTGTGTCTTTTCATTCTTCTTTCTATGCCTTTTTAACCAAAAAAATCTTTGTGTTTTTCTTTACCATTTATAAAAAGTGTTGCTTCAGTTCAAAATGGCAGAAGTGGGGTAAGGCTTACTTGATGTTTTCTTGTCAAAATGAATTGAAATATTTCTGTTAGTTACGTATGCTACAGTCCAGTGGTTGGGACCATTCGACTTAAATCCCATGGGTCCATGAAGTTGTGAGTTTGAATCTCGGCGGCGTCTGGTGAACCCAGATCAGCTTCAAGTGCAGACCTGCCAGTGCCTTAATTCCCTGAAGTCAAAATGCAGTTACTTCCATCACAGTGTACACGGGGACTGGATGTGAAAAAAACGCATGAGTGCTTATTCCATTATCTTTGATATAAAAGAATAAATAAATAAAGTAGG
>CM060342.1:12326142-12331142 GCA_030674155.1 Stramonita haemastoma | reverse complement strand
GTTGACAGACACGTGCAAGAGTATCGACAAGAAGATGTCGCCACAGTCCAAGAAATGTTGAATTTTTTTTTTAATGAATTTTTTTTTTTTTTTTTAAAGATTTCTAGTTGGACACAATGGGTGTGTGTGTGTGTGTGTATCGAACGTCTTTCTCCTTTTTTTTCTTTTTTTTTTCTTTCTTTTCTTTTCCCTTGCACTTATTAACTGTATTTCAGTGTTCTAATTTTTTAAAAGGTGGGTTGATGGGAAGGGTAGTATTTTTTTTTTTCACTTGATGTTAACGGAATGATTGACAAAACATAAATATATAAAGCTAACGAGACATTTTTGGATCCGTACTAAAACGTAGACTCTCCCCCCCCCACCCCCCACCCCCCCCCACCCCCAACAAGATCTGTACTCTTTGAAAGAATGATGAGAGGGGAAAAAAAAAAAAGAAGAAAGATTTTATTGTATCAGCATGGACGTAATCAGTGTTCGAGTATACGTGTGTGTGAGGACGAACGCAAGTTTGTTCGGTTATGAATGTTGGCCATTGGAGCACATGGGGAAGGGGGATATCTTGGGAGAATGAAAGGGGGGGGGGGGGATCTTTCTTCTGATGTGTTCTCTTCTTAATCCTTCTCTTCTATGATGCAAGTATATTTTGTTTCTTCCCCCTCAAGATATTTTCCCTGTCTTATTTTTCTGTCAAGTCTGTTAAGATTTCACATGGCATGTGTGATTTTAGGCCCTAAATGAGTTTGCAACTCCCCCTCCTTCTCCTTCCCCCCTACCAAATCCCCGAACAAACATGTCAGAAAATTTGCGTACACATTAAAGAAATGGTACTCGAAGGTGATGCAGGTGTTATCAAAGACTTTTACCTGGATGTGTGTGTGTATGTGTGTGGTCTGGGAAGTTCCGTTTTATCATTGTGGAGGTAGTTGGGAGTTAGCTGTACAGAGCAGAGCTAATATTAGTTAGCTGTACAGAGCTAATATTAAAATAGCTAGAACAGAGCTATATTAGTTAGCTGTACAGAGCTATATTAGATAGCTGTACAAGCAGCTAATAAGTTAGCTGTACAGAGCTAATATAGTTAGCTGTACAGAGCTATATTAGATAGCTATACAGAGCTATATTAGTAGCTGTACAGAGCTGATATTAGTTAGCTGTACAGAGCTAATATTAGTTAGCTGTACAGGAGCTAATATAGTTAGCTGTACAGAGCTGATATTAGTTAGCTGTACAGAGCTAATAGATAGCTTACAGAGCTAATATTAGTTAGCTGTACAGAGCTAATATTAGTTAGCTGTACAGAGCTATATTAGTTAGCTGTACAGAGCTAATATTAGTTAGCTGTACAGAGCTGATATTAGTTAGCTGTACAGAGCTAATATAGTTAGCTGTACAGAGCTAATATTCAGTTAGCTTACAGAGCTGATATAGTTAGCTGTACAGAGCTAATATTTATGATTTTCTCATTACACAGCCTAGACATGTTTGAAAGTAAACAAACATATATTTCTCAGTGAAAAGTTTCGGAGGATTCTTGGGTTTTAAGGGGTCTGATTGGGTTTTAGGGGTTTGAGTTGATTTTTTGGTTTGTTTGCTTGGTTTTTGTTGTTGTTTTGGGGTTTTTTTTTGGGGGGGGGGGGGGGTTGGAGGTGAGGGGGGGGGGGTCCAGCAAATTGCTTGCAGGACTAGATCAATTTTTTTTTTCTCTAACACACAGAACCTGCTGCTGGTTCTGTGTGCATCAGGGCTTTCATCGGGGGATATATCCCCCTTGCTATCCCTCTACTGTAGAATGTGTCCCCCTGTTCTGTGCCTCCCCCCCCCCCCAGTCAGTTCAGAAACAATCCCATTCCTCGTGTTCCTCCTATGCTACACAATCTTTTACCCTCTTGCTTTCCCACCCAGCACTCGCAAGAAGAAAATGCCCCCCACCACTTTAATTAATTACAGAATGATATACCCTGGGGTTACCCTTTAAAGTACTGAATTATATCCCTGGGGTTATCCCTTTAAGTACAAATTATATCCCTGGGGTTATCCCTTATTTGGTGGGATATACATCACTGTGCTATCCTCGCTAAATAGGATACACACACACGCACACCACACATATATATATCCTTGTTGTCTGTACATGACAGAATATATCCGCAGACAGAATGGATGCTCATAGACAGAACATGTGCTTTTCTTCAGAAGCGATATACTACATATCCCTCCGCTGTGTCAGTCACCTCAGACGAAATGTATCCCCATGCTATCCCCAGACAGAACACCCCTGAGCTATCCCCACAGACAAAAAAAAAAAGATATCCTCATGCTATCTACACAGATTATCCCCCCGTGCTATCCCCGCAAATTATCCCCTTTGCTATGCCCCCATATTATCCCCTATGCGATCCACGCAAATTATCTCCTTTGCTATCCCCACATATTCCCTATGCTATCCCCACAGATTATCTCCTTTGCTCTCCCCACAGATTATGCCCTATGCTATCCCCATAAATTATCTCCCTATGCTATCCCCGCAGACAGAATGTATCCCTATGTGATCCCCGCAAACAGATTATCCCTTTTTGCTATCCTTACAGTGCAGAATATATGCTAGCACTGACAGACAGACAGACAGAGCATTGAAAAGGTGGAGGCTATGTTCAACTTAACAGGGATAGTCGTTCTTTTTTCTTTTTTTTTTTTTCTTTTTTTCAGTTTCACCTTTTACCAGGGTGCGTTGTGTGCGAGCAGTACTTGATGTCTGAATAAAGATGTGCAGTTGACAAAGAAAGCAGCATTGTGGTCGTGTGCATCTTGTCCTGTTTTACTGGGTTGGTGCTCGTGTTTGGTGGATTTGGTGGTCTAGAGGTTAACGCATCTGCCTGGAAAGCAAGGTTCAATCCTCCCCGCTTGCACCTGAAATTTTTTTTCACCCTTCTGCTAGACTGAGTGGTGGTCTGGATGCTTGACTTTCATATGAGAAGATATAAACCGAAGTCCCAAGAGCAACATGCATTCATAGCATGTAAAAGAACCCACAGCAACAAGACCGAGTTATCTCTGGCAAAGTTTCTGTAGAAAAAAAAAAAAAAAGCACGGTGGTTGGGAAACAAATACACATTCAGGCAGGAAAAAAAAAGAGATTTTAAATAAGTGACGCTGCTCTTGTGGCGATATGCTCTTCCCGGGGAGAGCAGCCCGAATTTCACGCAGAGACATCTGCTGTGACTTGAAGTGATGTACAAATTACAAACACTCGCTGTGGTGGAAGTGTTCTGTTATAAAGAGAAAGTAGCTTCTTGTAAGGCGTTTGTGGAAATGGAGAGCTGCTTTTGGTTTTCAGGTTGTTGATTTGAGAGTTCTTACTGGCTACAAGTCTTTTCCTTCCTTTTGGTTAACTGTCGGCTGCCCAGCATGCAGTCTGTGTTGTGGAGATGAATGGGCTTCGCCAAGTTTTATTGTCATGGCTCTTTGACTCTTCAGAGAACTAAAGGAAGTCAAGGGAGAGAAAGTATTTTTTTCAGTTTCATCATCCATTCCTACTGGTACGAAATGGCCTACTCTTATGAAAGGCAGAACAGGTTTTTCATGTGTGTGTGTGTGGAAGATGTTCTGCCTGTGAAAAACTTTGACATTCAGTTCAATTTTTTTTTGGGGGGGGGGGGGGCCGGGGTCAAACTGGGAAGAAAGGGCAAGGCTGGGATCGAACCCAGAACCTCAGGGTGTACTTGTTTGGCAGGTGAACATCTTAACCGTCCTGCCACCTTCCCTCTTTTGATGTTGAAGAGGAATGCATGCAATGGTACGAGTTGTTCCATAAAAAAAAAAAAAAATGTTTATGTGAGGTTATGTAAGTGTCCTTGAAAATCAGTCAATGTCCCTATTTTTCAATCTTTTTGTCCCTGAAAGTGAAATTTGTGGATAGGCATACCTGGTTGGTATAGTAGTGCATACACAGTTACAAAGTTACTCATATGCACACTCAAAAAAAAATATATTAAAAAAATACTCATACACACACTCACACACGACGACTCTTTAGTCAAAAGGTTGATATAATAGAAACAACGGAAATATAACAGAATCTCTCTCTCTCTCTCTCTCTCTCTCTCTCTCTCTCTCTCTCTCTCTCTCTCTCTCTCTCTCTCTCTCTCTCTCTCTCTCTTTCTCTCTCTCCTCCTCCCCTCCTCTCCCTCCTCTCTCTCCCTCTCTCTCTCTCTAAAGGTAAGAACAAATAACATTTTTTTAAAACACACACAAGAAAAACACTCTTGCACAGTGGTGTCATATTTAGACACCATCCCAGCAGTCAGAATGAGTCTTCCTCAAAGGTGGGCAAATGGTTGCATACACAAAATCTCACCATTAGTAGTAGTTGCTCCCCAGCTTAGCACTGTGGGGGTCACCCAGAATGTGCCCTCTGACTCACTCATCCCACCCGGGAATCCCAGTGAGATTGAAATTGCACACTGAATGAGAAGTTTGCATGTATGACTATTTTCAAGTGCCTTGCCATATAAGCAGCCATACTCTGACATCAGAGGAAACTCACCATGAGTGAACCTCGGAGGCTCTAGCCAATGAACAAACAAGCAAAACAACAGCAAAAAAAAACACTACAATCTAGAGATAGATCAACCTCTGTCTAAATGTTTGACCTGCGTTGCCTCTTTCCAAGCTTCCAAAGTTCAGAAATCGTAGAGATGGGCAGTGAGCAAGCGAGATATACACACACAGATAGACAAGCTAGCATAGCAGAAGATAAGTGGAAGGGGGAATGCAATGGGACTATTCATTATACAAGAGAACTGGCAATATACACAGACAGACAAACAAGCTAGCATAGCAGAAGGTAAGTGGAAGGGGGATAGAATGGGAATATTATACTAGAAGAATTGGCAATATTCAGATAAGAGATGATCAGACAGATAGACAAGATAAAGAGCATAGAAGAAGAAATGTGGATGGGGGATGCAATGGGACTATTCATTATACAAGAGAACTGG
>CM060342.1:12318642-12321142 GCA_030674155.1 Stramonita haemastoma | reverse complement strand
AAAGTCTTTCGGATGAGACTGTAAACCGAGGCCCCGTGTGCGAACGCACGCAGAACATCTTACGCACACGTTAAATCCTGTTCCGCTTTTCGTAAGAGTATGCCATCGTGTGCCGGTGGGAACAGATGACAATATTTACACAACTGCACACACACCGGGAACTGGACGAAAAAAAGCACATGAGTGCTTATCCCATTATCCTCATATAAAAGAAAAATAATAATAATAATAAATAATAATAAATAATAATAATAATAATATAATAATAATAATAATTAAAGTAATAATAAAAAAAATAAGTTGGGTATGCCGGGCCTGACTTTTCAGGGGCTAATGGCAGCAGCACAGTTAATTTTTGGGGTATGAAGACAGCAGTAGTTGGTGTTGAAGGGTCGGAGCGAGAAGAAGAAAGAAGAAACCGTGCTGATTTCAATCCTGTGAGTCATGGGTTCGAATCTCAGGAGCATCGATGTGTGTGTAGTGAAGTGAGGGTGGGGAGTTTCATCATCAAATCTTCTTCCAGTGCCTTGATTCTTTTCATGTATATATATATATATTAATACAAAAAATCAAACGTGCATTACACATAGCAGTCAGTTTCCCTCACTTTCAGCTCCTCTCAGCAGCTAATTATTCTACCCCTTCCTCCCAGCCCATAATAATTATGAGGCCAGCTGGTGCTAATCGTAGCAGCAGGAACTGACCACACTACTTGACTAGGAAAACGGCATGGGCGTGCTAAATTTAGCACTCTGGACAGAGTGATGATGGATTTGTGCGATATGGTCGAAGACCCCATACATAATTCATGCCAGGTTCTGCGGATCACAGAAACACGAACATACCCAGCATGCATCCTGTAAAAAAAATGAACTGCTGTAAAGTCAGAATATATGGGCTTGAGGCCAGTGGGCAGACCTCCTGCAGAGTGACAAGCACGGGAGAAAACCAGGCACAATGCACCTTGCCCAATAAGTAGGGAACGCAGAGAAATATAACAGTATATTTTTTTTTCTGGAGAGACAGAGAGAACAGACAGATGAGTGGTAGGTAAGTCTTTACCCGTAGATGCTGAAGAAGTTGTAGGTTTGGTCTGCAGTGAGGTCTGTAAAGGTGGAGGACAGGACACGGCTGGGATGGAACCATGAATCTCTGTCTGACCCTGTGCCGTTGAAAACCACGCTGGCCACCTCTGTCCCAGCAGTGTAGAACGAATATTTCACCTGTGAAAGGATTTTTTTTTGGGGGGGGGTGCGGGTGGGGGGTAAAAATCAGAAAAAAAGTATTATTCAGCAAGGACAAGAAAAAAAAACTACACGGATGAGACTTTAACGCACGCAGAACATCTAGCGCACACGTTAAATCCTGTTCCGCTTTTCGTAAGAGTAGGCCATCGTGTGCCGGTGGGAACAGATGGCATTTACAAAACTGCTTACACACGGGGACTGGATGTAAAAAAGCACAAGAGTGCTTACTCCATTATCCTCGATATAAAAGAATAAATCAAAACAAAAATCAAAATCACAATAAAAGAAAAAAAAGATGCTTGGACACTGTGAACAATAACTGTCATGGCCTGACTTGACTCCCTGGGAACAAGGGCCTGCAACAACACCCCTCTAACGGACTGGGTTAGAACTAGGAGAATCAGAATCAGAAATTATTTATTGCCATTAAAGTCACATGGACTTATTGACACAACAAAATAAACTCAACATATTCATCAATACAACATACTATTCACTGGTCAGCATGACTGAAATGATGTGCAGGCAAAAAAAACACCCAAAACTACCACAAAGCAAAACCATGTTGCATTCTATCTTATTTCAATTGTTCTCTTTTTTCAAAACAGGAACAAACATATTGAATTATTTCAGCTTGATGATTATCAGTTACTAAAACATTGCTTAATTTGTCTATACCATTCTTATATTCTTTGACATCAGATTTCAGATTTACCAATATTTGTTTTCTTTGTTCAGTATATAAGATACACTCATCAAGTAAATGAAACTCGTCTTCTATTTTGTTGCAGTATTGACAAGTTCTGTTCTCTCTTGGTATATTCTTATATCTTCCTTTTTCTATCATTAAATCATGGCAACTTGTACGAAATTTACAAAATGTTTTCCTATGGTTTTTGTTTTCACAGTTAATAAGATATGGTTCTAGTCTATATTCTTTAGTCACAAAATTATAAAAGTTAAGTTTTGTGTACTCTTGTTTCTGGTTAATCCAAAATGTTTTATATAAACTCTCCAGTTTTGTTTGTATTGCATGTGTGGACTTTGTGGGTGTTGGTCTTTGTTACCCGCCAAGGTTTCTGAGCCGTAAAGTAAGAATTAGGGGCGGGATAGCTAAGTGGTCAGAGCGCTCGCTTTCCATCGGTCAAGTTAATTAAGCAGCGTTGAGCGTGGTCACCCGTTAGATGGGTGACCGTTTGCGTGCCTTGGCTTCAGTACAGTTCCCCCCCCCCCCCCCCAGTTCACCCAGCTGT
>CM060342.1:12243642-12316142 GCA_030674155.1 Stramonita haemastoma | reverse complement strand
AAAACAGAACATACCTGTATTCCAAACAACAACAAAAACAGAACATACCTGTATTCCAAACAACAACAACAAAAACAGAACATACCTGTATTCCAAACAACAACAACAAAAACAGAACATACCTGTATTCCAAACAACAACAACAACAACAAAAACAGAACATACCTTTATTCCAAACAACAACAACAAAAACAGAACATGCCTGTATTCCAAACAACAACAACAACAACAGAACATACCTGTATTCCAAACAACAACAACAAGAAAAACACCAGAACATACCTGTATTTCAAACAACAACAACAAGAAAAACACCAGAACATACCTGTATTCCAAACAACAACAACAAAAACAGAACATACCTGTATTCCAAACAACAACACCAGAAAATGCCTGTATTCCAAACAACAACAACAAGAAAAACACCAGAACATACATGTATTCCAAACAACAACAACACCAGAACATACCTGTATTCCAAACAACAACAAAAACAGAACATACCTGTATTCCAAACAACAACAACAACACCAGAACATACTGTATTCCAAACAACAACAACAACAATAAAAACAGAACATACCTGTATTCCAAACAACAACAACAACAGAACATACCTATATTCCAAACAACAACAAACAACAACAACAAACAGCAACAACATACCTGTATTCTGCAACACCTGGAAGTACACAGCCTCATCCTCTGCATCGAAGCCGACTCCGGGCTGGGACATACTGACTTGGGACAAACAACACGTCCCTTGTGAAAAGTGGAGGGATCCCGCCACGCAGAGAAAAGCGTCGCTCTGGGAACACAGGGCCGCACAGGCGGTCACTGTACTGACCCCAGACACGGTCAGTGAAGGGCAGGGGTGAAACATCAGTTCTTTGTGTCTGCTGTACAGTTCCGCTCCGGTGACTGGACATTTGAGGAGGAAGAAGAAGAAGAAGAGGATGATGAAAAAGAGAGAGGAGGGTTTGGTTGGAAACCGTTCTGAAGTCTGCATCGTCGTTTTTGCTGATTTTTTTTTTTTTTAGACTTTGAAAGTGATGGTGTTGGTTTGGATTTTGGTGTGTGTTTTTTTTTTAAAGTTTTTTTTATGATGTTGTTTTTTGGTTGTCTGGTTGGTTAGCTTTTGTTGTTGATGTTGGTGTTAGGTTTTTTTTTTTTGGTTTGTTTCTTTTTCTTCTGCCTCTTCTGTTTGTTTGTTATTGTTCTTCTGCCTTTCCTTCTTCGTGTCGTCGTGGTTTTTAGGTCATACTGTTTTTTCCTCTTTCTTCCTCTTTTCTCCTTCTTCTTCTACTTGTCTCTCTTTCTTCTCCTTCTTCTTACTTTTTCTTCCACCTCTTTACTTTTTTCTATGTTTTTAACTCTTCCTCAGTTGTTGTTTTTTTTTCACCTCTATCTGATTCTTTGTGGTCTTTTCTGACCTCCTTCTGTTGTTGGTTTTTACCCCCTTCTTTTATCTAAATTCTTGTCTTGTTTATTGTCTTTTTTTTTCTCTGTTTCCCTTTTTTGGGGGGTATCTCTAGGCTTTATTGAGGCTTGGTGCCTTATTATCGCACAATTCTCCTAAAATAATGAACAAAGCATATCCTGTGATGAAAAAAAAAAAGACGAAAAATTATTTCACTCTCAATAAGGGAAGATTTTCACGATTAATTAAACATCAGTGGGGAAAAAAAAGATGAAAAATACTTCCACTCTGTTTTCAATAACGTCAGATTTTCACGATTAATTAAACATTACTCGAAAAAAAGATGAAAAACACTTTCACTCTGTCTTCAATAACGGAAGATTTTCACAATTAATCAAACGTCAGTGAAAAAAAAGGAAAACACTTTCACTCTATCTTCAGTAACAGCAGATTTTTTTACGATTAAACATCAGTGGAGTGTCCTGGAAGCGAAAGCACTGACATCGAAATTCTGCATCAAAAGAACACTAGGTCTTCTAAAAAATAATAATAATAAACTAAACAAAACAACAAGGGGAAAAAAGACACATGGTCTTCTTGTCCAGTAAAGCTAGGATAAACAATAGTTGGAAGAGTAGGCCTGTGATTCTACCACATTGTAGCTGACGACAGGAGAATCTGAAAATGTGATCTAAAAATAAAAAAAAAGACAAAACAAAACAACAACAAAAAAAAGAAGTTATAGGCCTACTTTTTGTTTAATCAACGTCTTTTTTTTTTATTTTACCACTGTCACATTGCACAAAACAATAACTTGAAGCAAAGAAGACGTTTTGTGTTGAGCCGCCCAAGAGTAAAAAAGTTCGTCGTTTTTATTTAGTTAGTTTTCTACAACACTATTCTGGCGATCATCCAGCGGTTATTTTCCAGCACACCTGGCCAGCATGTCGTGTTAAAGGGTGAATGAATTTGTCCCTGTGTGGTCACTCTTGTAGACTTGTCCTCCCCCCCCCCCCCCCCCCTCCTTGACCACAACGCAATAGTGATCCACATTGACCTGTCGTGCGTCATTCTGCTTGCCGTATGCTCGGTAAAAACACAAAGATCGATATATACACGCTCTCTCCTTCTCCTGCAGGGATTTTTTCCCCTGGAGTTAACATCAGTGCTGACTCCACTCTCCCCAAAAAGTCCTTCGGATGAGACTGTAAACCGAGGCCCCCGTGTGTGTGAACGCACGCAGAACATCTAACTTGCGCACACGTTAAATCCTGTTCCGCTTTTCGTAAGAGTAGGCCATCGTGGGCTGGTGGGAACAGATGACAATATTTACACAACTGCATACACACGGGGACTGGTTTAAAAAAAAAAAAAAAGCACGAGAGTGCTTGTCCCAATATCCTCGATATAAAAGAATAAAAAATACAAATAAAAATATATCTCTTTTAGGGCACTATACTATACAGGCAGATGCTGTAACTGGGTGGTTTATACCGATTGATATCAATCCCGCGGGTCCATGAAATCACGGGTTCGAATCTCGGCAGCAGTATCTGGTAGATCAAGGACTGGGATTTTTAAAGATCTCCCTGGTCAACTTAAAGCGCAGACCTGCTAGTGTCTCAATTTTCTTGTGTATAAAAAATGTGAGCGCTCGCTTTCCCCCAGTCAAGTTTAAGCAGTGTCGAGCGTGGTTACCCGTTGTATGGGTGACCTTTTGCGCGCCTTGGCTTCAGTACAGTTCCACCCCCCCCCCCCCCAGTTCACATAGCTTAAATGGGTACCTGCCCTCTTTAGGGGCAGGGAAAGTAAAGCAGCGAGGGAGAGAAGATGGGCGCCGCCCTCAATATGCTGGCTCCTAGAGAAGCTGAGGTCTCTGATGCCTCGCTCCCCTACACCTTTATCTTCACCTTTTACATAAATATGCGTGTCTGGCGGATTAAGGATGCGGATTTTTATGATATCACGAGTCAACCTAGAGTGTAGCCTATACCTGCCAGTGCCCTTATTTCCTTCGTGTATATAAATATGTAGAACATTTATTTTCTTTATCTATTTATTTATTCTTTATGTCGAGGATAATGGATTAAGCACGCATGTGCTTTTTACATCCAGTCTCCGTGTGTATGCAGTTTTGTAAATCTTGTCATTTGTTCCCACCGGCACACAATGGCCTACTCTTACGAAAAGCGGAACAGGATTTAACGTGTGCGCAAGATGTTCTGCGTGCGTTCACACACGGGGCCTCTGTTTACAGTCTCACCCGAAAGACTTTAAGGGAGAGTGGAGTCAGTACTTATGTCAACTCCAGAGAGAGCATAAGATATTATGCGCATGAAAGATCCATAATTCATGTCAGTATCTGTCAGGTTATGGAGAAAAAAGATGTTACTCTCATGGGGAAACATACACACGCAGACGGGAAAACTATGAATAAAAAAAATATTAAAAAAAGGAAGTGGCGCTGCTCTTGTGGCGACACGTTTTCTGCCTGGGAAAGCGGCCCGAATTTCATGCAGAGAAGTTTGCTGCGACTGAAAATGGTATACAATACAATACAATACAATACAATACACTACACTACACTACACTACACTACACTACACTACACTACACTACACTACACTACACTACACTACACTACACTACAATACAATGCAATGCAATGCAATGCAATACAATGTCGAATAGAGTGTGGAGCATTGTTCGGGCAGGGCAGACGATTATGTGTTTGTTTTCCCATTCCCCAGATAATGGCTGCACTCTCGCTCCCTGTACTTTAGCTGGACACAGGTCAGTACTGGGCTGTATTTGCTGGACACAACACAACCAACCTACTCTGTTGCCAGGGAACTAAGAGAGAGAGAGAGACAGAGAGAGAGAGAGAGAGAGAGAGAGAGAGAGAGAGAGAGAGAGAGAGAGAGAGAGAGTGTGTGTGTGTGTGTACGTGTGTGTACGTGTGTGTGTGTGTGTGTGTGTGTGTGTGTGTGTGTGTGTGTGTGTGTGTGTGTGTGTGTGTGTGTGCGTGTGTGTGTGCGTGTGTGCGTGCGTGCGTGCGTGCGTGTGTGTGTGTGTGTTTATTTCTGTGAGTGAAAGACCGTAGTATTTTTTCCCCAGTTATTATCCTTTTATGTTATTATCTTTATTATCTCCTTGGCATCTTCTACAAATACTATATAAGCAACCAAGAAGTGCATAACAGAATCCAGCAAACCATTGGTCTCTACAAAAACCTTCTATCAATCGTAAAGGGGCGTAAACGTAAATGATACGGGAATGTAACAAGATCAAAAAGACTTTCAAAAACAATACTGTCCAAGGAGGAAGAAAAAGAGGCAGACCAAGGAAGAGATGGGAGGACAACATCAACGACTGGACAGGCCTAGAACTCAACAAAACTTTGAGAAAGGCAGAACAGAGAGAGGAATGGAGGGAACTGGTTGTCAAGTCATCAGGGATGCCCCCACGGTCGCCAGACTAAGGGATGGATAGATATATATAGTCTTCTTTCTTTTTTATTTTATTTTATCCTTGCGTTGAAATCAAGCATTACTAGAACAGGCAGAACCTTTCGAAAACTGGATGGAAATCTACTTCACATCCTCTCTATCCCCCCCCCCCCCCCCCAAAAAAAAAAGAAAAAAAGAAAGAAAGAAAAAAGAAACAAAACCAAAATTCAAACTGTCAGTTCAGAGTGGAACTCTACCGTGCGACAAGACAACAGGAGTTGTCTGCCAACGCACTCGTGTGTGGGATCTCAATTCTAAAATTTAATAATATAAAAAAAACACCTGATCATACAACCGACACAATGCTCCATTTGTTTGTTTTTGTTTCGGTTAAATCATAGAAATGGTTGATCTGTGGCTTTCCCACTCATGAAATGCCACTTTACAGCTTAGTCTTCAGTGATCGACTATGACTCTCTAACTAGGAGGCTTGACTTGTACATCCTTATGTGCTGCAGCCCTGGGGGCTAGTTGGCCTTTGGAGAACATCTCAACGCTGACTGTCCATATACCCACTTGGTTGAGAGAGTGGGAATATACTGTGGGCAAGGCATCTCCACAATAATCAAATTTCTGCCCATGTCCGAAACAGCAGCTGCCTCCTCTGCTGTTTTGGAGGTCACCGTCGAACACAACGGACAAACAAACAACATTATAGAGCTGGTAAATTCGCTGTGTTCCACAGAAAACACCGAGGTCAAATTACATAAAATCTCAATGAAGTGTAGATAAACATCAGGCTTATTTCTATTCAACATACCTCTGTTGTGAATGATTTGCAATATTTGCAATATTGCTCTAAACTTATTGGTATGCCTCAGGCGTATGTTTGTATGGGGACTGGATAGCTCAGTGGTCAGAGCACTCGCTTTCCCCAAGCCAATGTTAAACAGCATCGATTAAAAGTTAAAGTCTGTCCCGAGCCTAAGGCTCATCAGGCCGGTGCTTATCCCGGTTTCTGTGGCGTTAAGCGATTGAGAGTCATGGACCTCCCCTGGATAGGACGCCAGTCTATCGCAGGGTTAACCCCAACACAAGGTTGGTACGCCTTTTACACCTGGGTGGGGTGAGAAAATAGCCGTAAAGTGCCTTTTCCAAGGGCACAACGCCATAGCCGAAAGCTGGGATGGAACCCGCAACCTTTAGATTACGAGTCCAACTCCCTAACCACTAGACTACAGCGGCGGCTAAATAGCATCGATGGTGGTTACCAAAATTGGATGGGTGACCGTTTGAGTTTGATCGCCTTGGCTTCAGTACAGTTCCCCCAGCTGTCAATGGGTACCTGCCCTCTTTAGGGGCAGGGAAGGAGAGGAGATGGGCGCCGCCCTCAATATGCTGGGCCTTGGAGAAACTGAGGTCTCTGATGCCTCGCTCCCCTACGACTGCATAGAGACACATTTACGTATGTTTATATATTGGAATGAGGGAGTGGAGACGGCTTAGGCTTAGGTGATTAAGCTGGTCACATAAGAACACATCTCCCGTGGTGTATATTGATTTGATCAAACAATTATTTTTTTTATATTGCTTGCAATGTACGTGGAGGTGTGCAGTTAAATTTTTTTTTATTATTATTTGTATTTGTATTTATTATATTTTTTTATTTATTTTATTTATTTATTTATTTATTTATTTATTTATTTTTTATTATTATTATTATTATTATTATTATTATTATTATTATTATTATTATTATTATTATTATTATTATTATCATTATTATTATTATTATTATTGATATATATATTTTAAATATTATTATTATTATTTATTTATTTAAATTTATTATTATTATTATTATTTTCATTTATTATTATTATTATTATTTTTAATTTTACTATTACTGTTCATTAAAAAAACACAAAAAACTGTTGGTGTTTTTTTTGGGTGTTGATATACTATGACTAGATCTGTATAAAAACTGTTTCAAAGATGCATGGAAGATTACTGAAGATGTCCAGATAGTGTCACCTTCACTTAGCTTAGCATGTTTGTAAAATGATGAGATGATGAGATGAGAGAGAGAGAGAGAGAGAGAGAGAGAGAGAGAGGAGAGAGAGAGAGAGGAGAGAGAGAGAGAGAGAGAGAGAGAGAGAGAGAGAGAGAGAGAGAGAGAGAGAGAGAGATTGATTGATAGATTGATGATTGATTTATTCTTTTATATCGAGGATAATGGAATAAGCACTCTTGTGCTTTTTTACATCCAGTCCCCGGTGTGTGTGTGTGTGGTGTGTGTGTGGAGAGAGAGAGAGAGAGAGAGGAGAGAGAGAGAGAGAGAGAGAGAGAGAGAGAGAGAGAGAGAGAGGGGAGAGAGAGAGAGAGAAGAGAGAGCCCATTTTCTGTTAAAAGTACTGGTTTCTGTTCGCAAACAGTTGCAGCTAACGTAGTGCATGGCAATAATATAGTTCTTTGTCAGTAGCACTTAAGTTCATTTGGCCCCCCCCCCTCCCCCCTTCCGACATCTACACACACACACTGTATAGCACTTTGTCAATGGCAATTAGCTGTCCATTAGCCAGTTATGAGAGAGAGAGAGAGAGAGAGAGAGAGAGAGAGAGAGAGAGAGAGAGAGAGAGAGAGAGGAGAGAGACAGAGAGACAGAGAGACAGACAGACAGACAGACAGACAGACAGACAGACAGAACTCGAACTGTTGTGTTTTTCGTTCCTGGGATAGAGTCCCAGGTTCACCAATGGTGAGATATTTGTAAGAACCCCCCCCCCCCCTCCCCCACACACACACACACACACACACACACACACCACACACACACACACACACCACCACACACACACACACACCTTTGTTCTTTATGTTATGCAAGACTCATAATACGTCTGAAAGCACTCTAGAGTTAAAGAGCCACAAAAGGTGCAAGCAGAACCAAGCTTCATTCATTCACCTCCAACCAATGATGTAATAAAACATGTAAACACCAATCACTGACGTTGTACAAATTACCCACAGAGAGAGAGAGAGAGAGAGGAGAGAGAGAGAGAGAGAGAGAGAGAAGAGAGAGAGAGAGAGTAGAGAGAGAGAGAGTCTAAATAATTTACGGGACAAACAAGTGACGTCAGAGGCAGTACAAAGCACACTTAGGTAGAGAGAGAGAGAGAGAGAGAGAGAGAGAGAGAGAGAGAGAGAGAGAGAGAGAGAGAGAGTCTAAAATAATTTACGGGACAAACAAGTGACGTCAGAGGTAGTACAGAGCACACTTAGGTAGAGAGAGAGAGAGAGAGAGAGAGAGAGAGAGAGAGAGAGGAGAGAGAGAGACAGAGACAGAGACAGAGAGACAGAGAGAGAGTCTAAAATAATTTACGGGACAAACAAGTGACGTCAGAGGCAGTACAAAGCACACTTTTTTTTTTTGTTTTGCTCGAAGTTGGGGTTTGTCTGAAAGACCCCCCCCCCCCCCCCCCCCATCCCTTCCTCACTCTCTCGATCTCCCAGTACCCTTATCCCCCCCCCCCCCCCCCCCAAATCCTTCACCCCTTCTAGTTTTTGTAGTCAAATAGCGAGACATCCTATTAATTTTGTAAGCCAAGCTAGCTTAACAGTTAGATCTGGAGTTTAAATTTAAATTTTTTTTTTTTTTTAGTTAGATCTGGATCTAGCTTCCCCTTGAATTCTTGTAGAGTCACTGGCCCACAGAATTGAATTTTCAGGTTGTGTCTTTTGGGTAAGTTGAACCTGGTAAGAAAGGTGGAGGGGGGGGGGGGGGGGGCTTGAGGGGCCGGTAGCTCAGAGGTTAAAAATGTTGAGCCCCCCCCCCCCACCCCACCCCCATATTTGACAGTTCTTGTTTGAGCCACCATCAAGACACTGTTCCAGGTTATCCTCCCCCCCCCCCCCCGCCCCCCCTACAACCCCATCAATACTGACTTCATTCCCTTGCTCAAACTTCAAGCTGAGGTTCCCTATTCGAACACACGCAGAACACTGTTCTGCCTTTCAGAAGATAAAGCCATTGCCTGTCAGGAGGAACAGGTAACATTAAAAAATATTTTTTAAAAAAACATGCACACAGGTGTCGTGTTTAGACACCATTCCCTAGTCGGAATGTGGCTACCTGAATGATGGGGACGGGATAGCCTAGCGGTCAGAACATTGCGCTCGCAATTTGACGACCCGGGTTCCATTCCCGTTCAGGAGATTTTTCTCCTGGGTTAATATGAGTGCTGTGTCCACTCTCCCCAAAAGTCTTTCGGGTGAGACTGTAAACCGAGGCCCTGTGTGCGAACGCACGCCGAACATCTTGTGCACACGTTAAATCATGTTCGACTTTTCGTAAGAGTAGGCCGTTGTGTGCCGGTGGGAACAGATGACAATTATTTACACAACTGCATACACACTAGGACTGGATGAAAAAAAGTACATGAGTGCTAATTCAATTGTCCTCGATATAAAAGAAGAAGAAGAAGAATAAAAGGGGCAAAAATGATCTATACGTAAAATCTTACCATTGGTGAAGGTTGAATGTGTTGTCTAGGAGCAAAAAAACAACAACAAAAAAACCAACATCAAAAACAGCCTACCCGCCCCCCCCCCCTCTGAACCTCCCCCTGAACCCCCCCCAAAACCCCCCCCCCAAACAACCCCCCCCTCAAACATATTCAAAACAACCCCCTAACAAAAACAAACCCACCAAAAAAACCAAGAAAACCCAACCCAAACAAAACCAAAACACAAACAAAAACAACCCCTCAAAACAAGCCTGTTGTTGTTGTGATTGTATTCATATCCCAGCGAATATTTCAGATTCATGAATCGTACAAAAAAAAACCCTAACAAAACAAAACAACAAATCAACAACAAAACCCCACTTTTAATTATCGCCATATGTAGCACTTTAGCCTTGTTTCGTCATGATGGATAATGTCACACATACTTGTTAGCTTTATCCCTACGGTCCGCCATTGTGTGAGCGCGGTTTTTTCAATTGTGAGTGTTCCGGGATTTTTTCTTTTCGTGACTGTAAGACCAGCTAAATCCAAAACGTACCAGGTTCGGACTATTGTGGGTTAGTTATTACAGCAGTGGACGAATTATTGAAGTGTGTGTTCTTATTGACGGTAGAGATGATCGTTGACAAACTAGTTGTGAAAGTAGGAATGAATGACTGAAGGGAGGGGGGTTGAGACAGAGTGATAGTGACACTGACAGTGACTTGGAGTTGATAAAGAGATAATATCAATGTAGTCGGGTTGAGTGTGGCTGGATGTATCTTATCACAGTAGTGAAATAACGAGTTTATGGCTGAAAATCGTGTGTTTGACCCGTTTTGGGGCTCTTTATGCCCTGAATTTGTAACAATGTAAGACTACTAGTAAGAGAGGCTTTCCACTAATTTTTCATTTGATTTTTTTTTTATGGAGGCATAACTTATACAAGCATGGCTAGGGGAAACCAGCCTGTAACCAAAGCAACAGTTCTTGGCTCCTGGAGTTCCAAAGATAATTTGGAGGATGGGTTTCTGTGTACCACTGTGGATGAGATCAGAGCATAATCAATATTACTAGTACTGTACTAGTAGTACATTAGTTGGAGGTCTAGACTGTATAATACTAATAGTATTTAATGACTTGCATAATTTGTAATGTACATAATGCTGATGACAAGGATCTAAATCATGTAGATGTGAGACAAAACGTGGTCCTAGCATGCACATTTTTTTTTTGACATGAAAATACACAGTATGTAAATTTACTAATACAGCATTATGGAAACTCCTTGAAGTCAGAATGCAGCTACCTAAATGCTGGGCAAGATAAAACTTTGCATGTTATGCAGAAATCTGACCATTGGTGAACCTTAGAGTTAGAGCTTGAGATCTGGGAAACACTAGAAACAATTTTAAGTATTACTCAGTTTTGGTTTGCTGTTATTAAATATAGATCTACAGCTGTACAGGTAATGTTCTCTCTTCTACTCTTACTACAGTTGCACAGTGTCTTCCGCTGTTTGGCATGGAATCACTTGTCAAATACAAATGATGGCTGTTAAGTGTTATAGCCAAGTGTTTAACTTAAAGGTCTACAAAGTATTTTATTTCAATTCTGTCAATCTCTGTGTCCATGAAGTTGTACGTTTGAATCTCGGTGGTGGCATCTGGTGAATTGAGGGAGGGGATTTTTACAATCTGCAGTCCTGCCACAGCCATATCCCCATCATGTATGTTTGATGCGCAAGATCAAATATATACATTAAAGATCCATGTAATGAAATTAATGTCAAGTTTGGGAAGTTACAAAAACACAAACTTACCAATGCAGCATACAGAAAAATAGTGCTCTATGAATATAATCATCCAAGCTTTTATCTTGCTTAGGGCAGCAAAAAGTCTCCCTCTGCGCTGGCAGTTTGAATGTTCCCAGGATGTTTGAGGGTCTCAGCTCTGTTTCTATGTCGAGCCATGTTCTTGGGTCGTCCGCCTCTTTTCGTTGTGTCATGAGGTGTCGGAAGAGTTCCTTGTTCGTCGCTATGTCCTATCATCATCGTCTTTGCATAATTGTTCTATATATGAATATTATTATTATTATATATATATATATATATATATATATATATATATATATATATATATATATATAGATCTGTGTTGGCTGGAGCCTGCGGGAAGACCTGCAAAATTACTACTTGAGAGAAGACCAGGCACTACACCCCCCCACCCTGTAAGGGAACGTAGAGCAGAGAACAGAATCTTATGCACATTACCACTTCTTTGTTATTTTGAATACATACATCACATGTAATATATCAGTGTTTCATTCTGGTGATAATAGTGAATTTTTATTTCCCAAAGTTGGAAAGCGACTACCTTCTCACTCACTCACTCAGTCCCATGTCCCAAAGGACGTAGGGGGGACATAAGAGAAGACGCAACAGAGACTACCTTCATGGTGGGCAAAAACACTTGATACATATACAAAATCTCACCATTGCTGAGTATTGGTGAGCCTTGAAGCTGTAGCTGAGGAATGAAAAAAAAATATTCCTAGTTAGGAATTTTTTTTAGTGTACTGTACATTAATCTATCTTTTTTTGTTGTTGTTACCAGATTTGAAGCAGCAGACGGTTTGATTTGGATGCCAGAGCACAAGAAGTGTATGAAACGCATTGGGGAATTCTTCAGGCTTCGCTGCTACTTGTACATCAGCATGGATTGTCAAGGAAAGCATGTGCTGTGGTAAGTTTGTTTTATAAATATTATAGACTATATAACTAGAGTTAATTTTTATCTTAGCCATGGTCTGTTTTTGTGTGCACATTCCCCAGCTTAACTCAAGGGGGTCATTCAGAGTATGCACTCTCACTCATTCATCCGACCTGGGAATCATTGTGAGTTTGGAAGTACATACTGGATCAGAAGTTTGCATGTTGTGTCTTTTTTAAGTACCTTGCCATATATAGGCCACCATGCTCTGTCTTGAGGATGCTAATCATCAGACCCCAGCCTTGCGCTGCGCTTTTAGTGCTTGTGTGGGCCTAGCACGTGTTGCTTTATGAATTGTGCTATTTTAGATTGGCCTGCGGTGCCTGAGTAGGATGACTTTCGACCACAGTCCCTAATCAGAATGGATACTCCGCTGGGACTCTAATACAATCTCATCATCATGATTCAGATTTTTCTCCTTATTTTTTATTATTTTTTTGTTCTTTATATTGAGGAAATAGAAAGCATCATGGCTTTTTTCATCATGTGTGTCATTGTATAAATACTGCATCTGTTCCACCACGTGGCTACTCTTCGAAAGCAACAGGGTTTAACATTCAAGATGTTGCTGCGTTCGCACACGGTCATTACAGTCTCATCAAGATTTAGGGGAGTTCACACGATAATCTGGAAAAATCCCTCCAATGAATCACCGACTTGAAACGGTCGCAATCGCCAGGCAATGTCTGACCAAGGCTATCCGTCTTTAAAGAAAGCAGTTATTTAAGCTTTAAGACAGTCTATAAAATTTTACAGCAAAACAATACTGTAAGTAATGTAGCCTTGGTACTCAGCTTACTCAACTGAAGCTGGGCCAAGCCATAGTCTGATTTTATTTGTTGCAAAAATGAACGCAAGCTAATAACCGTAAACTCTGTGTTGTTTATTTAAATATGTTTACTGATAAAAAACTTGTACAACTTCTCCCCCACCCCCGCCCTTCCGTGTAATTGTATCGCTATTTTCAGTCAGCTGGAGATGAACATCTTGTGTCCAGGTTACCTGGACTGATTTGAAGCAGTTACTGAGTAAATTAATTAAATCAACATTAACCCCAAAAAAAAATCCCTACTCATTTTGATCTCCCAGTCAGCATTAGAGATTTTCTTCAAAGGCCTAACTAGCTCACAGGTTTGCAGCACATAAGGACCATACAAGTCAAGCCTCCTAGTCAGAAGTCATTGTTCATCACTAAAGATTAAGCTGTAAAGTGGAATTAATTAAATATGACACTTTGACAGTGACAACAAGTGTGCATGTTTTTTTTATTTTGTAAATTTTATTTTAATCAAATTAATGCAATGGCCAACTTCTGATAGGCAGAACATGTTTTCAGTTTGCATGTCATGTGTTATTTATATAAAACGTATGTCATGCACTCCCACTGGTATGCAATGGCCTACTCTTGTAAAAGGTGAACAAGTTTGATGTGTGCCCAAGATGTCTGCATGCATTGTCTCATCTGAATGCCTTTCTAGAGGGGTGGAATCGTAAAGTGATAATATCTTAAATTTTTTTTTTTTTCCTTGGCTAGAACTCTAAGATTCACTGATTGTAAGATTTTTACATGTGCAATCATTTTTACCCACCATTAAGGTAGCCGATGTCCACTTTGGGCAGGGTATCTGAGCATGACACCTGTGTGAATGTGTTTTGAAAATGTTGTCATCCATTCTACTAACATGAAATGGCCTACCTCCTGAAAGGTGGAACAGGTTTTTAAAATGTGTGCAAGAAGTTCTGCATGCATTTACACTCTAGGCCTCGTTTTTTTTAGTCTCATCTGATGGACTTTTGGGAAGTGAGACAGTACTGATGTTAACTCCTGGAGGTAAAATCCCTGAAAAGTAAAACAGGTACAGTTTCTCTGGTGGTTCGATATCAGGCCATCAGGTTATGAGCACAACACTCTAACCACTAGGCTACCCTGCCCCCCATATGAGTATAATTTGTGACGCTCCACCACGGAATGAGTCCTTAGCACATTACCCAATTTTGCGCTAGGAGCCATTAAAGGCATGTGGGGGTCAAGTTGTCAATTTTGAGATTTTGATTGATTATTAAACTATATCGGTTTGTCTACCTTATAACGAAATATCAAGGCATAATTTTTATTCCTTTTGCTTTTAAATGTGTTTTGAAAATACCCAAGCCCTCATTCTGACAACCTTTTACGAAAATAAACTTGCCTGTTTCTCATTTTGTCACATCCTACAGTCTATCATTTCAATTTGTAATAACTTTGCACAGAATCGTCCAATTTTCAATCTGTTTTTTTGTATTTGATAGCCTCTTAACTGTACATTAATAACATGTCATTAACTAAAACTAGATCTCTGGTGCACTCCGACTTATTATGTGGTGAGCGTCACATTTACCTTAATCCTGAGACAGACTGAGCAAGCATAACCGCATCATTCTGTTACTAGTCCCCAGTTAAAGTCTGTTCTTTTCAATATATTTTCCTCTTATGATTGAAATGACGTGAATGATTGAAAGACTAATGTGATAGCATCATTGTCACTTTTGATACTGACTTCATTTTATGTCATTCTTTTTTTTTTTTTTTTAAATCCTTTCTGTGTGTAGTATTTTTTAATGTAACATTTTCTTGCCCAATATGATATTAAGTGGTTTTTTTTTTTACTATGTGATAGGAGAAGAAACGAGGGTTACCATCTATCCTCCATGGCATATTTCCTTGTGGGAAGCTGAGGTGGTCGAAGTGTTCTACGCCACTTGCAACAAAGATGGATCTGGCAGCTGTGATTGCCGAGAGAGGGCCAGCCACAGCAGCAAAGGAGAGAGGTAAGGGAATGATTTGTACATGTGTATGTATCTCTGAAAACTAAAGCCCAACATCATTATCGGTATTGTGGCCAGTCATACTGAGAGGATACCCCCAAAATGGTTCTGGTACAGTTTTGTAGCCATTCTCATCAGACTTGGTTTAAAATCAGCAAGGTGCTGTTTAGAGATCCCGTAACTCATGTAAGCATGTGGTGAGTTGTGGAAACATGGAAATACCCAGCATGTATCCTGCACAAAAAAACAAACTGAGCTGTTCCAAAGTCAAAATATGTCAACTAAGGCTAGCAGGCAGATCTCCTGCATAGCACAGTTAGAAGCACAGGAGAAGACGAGACACTAAGCACCCTACCTGGACAGGGAACACAGAGAAGAAAGAAGACTGTGGCCTTGGTTTACTTCCAGCATTCTTTTAAGCCAGTTGGTGTCATTTTTACTAGCTGTTGATTGCCACATAGAGATTTTAACACATTGGCCATGGGCCAAAGCTTAACTGACTTACCAGAGTCACTGTCAAGTTTACACTCTATACTGTGGTATGCTATTTGGGCCATTGTTTAAAAAAAATTCAACTATCAGCAAAATGGATTTAAAAACAACACAAACATAATAATAAATATAGATCTTTGAGTGACTATTGTGTATTTTTATTATTTACAATTTTTCATACATGTGTGTATTTTTGTGTGTTTTGCTTTAAATGAAGTTTGTGACTGGTGAAACAACAACAGTGTTGACACACATGCACACCTTAAGGGTAGTATGAAGGAGTAGACATCCATCAGCTACCCACAAATAAAAAAGAAAAGATTGATTTCAGGCACACTAAAGGTAACATACCCCAGAGGGTCAGTTTTGAAGTCAGAGTTGTCATGTAAATATTTACTGAAAAAAATGAATGTACACTTTTAGTGTTAGCATCCTTGAGAAAATCCAGTCATAGACATTTAGACGGATGCATAAAACAAACATATAAATGGCCATCACTGAAGCTGTTTACCTATCAGGGTTTTTGTGGAGTGGCCTCAGTTTCAGCTTCTTGCTATACTGGTTGGTTAGAAATTCCAATTTTCTGGGAGTTTTACCCTCTTTGTATTTTTTATTGTTTTTATTATTGGCCCCTAGTTAGCTGTTTGTATACTAAAGTATTCAATAAGATTGTATCTTAAAAACAAACAACCCCCCCCCCCCAAAAAAACTAACAAAACTGATGGACCCTGCTGGGCCCATCTTTTCGTACATTTGAAATAATGCTCAGAGAATATGATCTTACTGCTTGCAATGCATTTGAATAATTTTGTTCTTTATATAAATGTTTAATTAGAAAGAGGGGGGTTACAGATATTTTGGTTTTATACAAAGCATAAAAAAACTTGATTTTGTTAGCGCCATGAAGTAGGAATCAATAGATGTTATAAGCAGACTTTATTATTATTATTTTCTTAATCAAATCTTTTTTTAATTAATCAATTATTACTTCTTCATTTAAAATCAAAAACAAATGAAAATGAGGAGTAAAGTTGAGATAGAAGAATTCATAATATTTGATTGTCATTGTGACAGAAACTTAAATTTTTATTCTTTTTCAATGACAAAATTGTTACTAATAGGCTTACAAAGTATGGCGAATGTTAAGGGGGGAAAGAGAGTGTACAAAATGTGTGTTTTCCAATATTTTCTTTTACTTGCCAATCTTGGCAGGTTTTTATGCTGAGAAGCATGGAATAATGTATGTTGAAATAAATCAGTAGTGATTGGTCCACCATTTGCAGGTCATCTAAAAAAAAAGATTGTCTATTCAGTTATTTCATTAATTAATTTATCTGTTCTTTTCTTTTGAGGATAATAGAATAAGCACTTTTGTGCTTTTTTACTACATTCAGTCCCCATGTGCATGCTGTTTTGTAAATTTTGTCATCCGTTCCCATCAGCACAAATGGCCTTCTCTTCCAGAAGATGGTACAAGTTTTAACATGTGTGCATGATATTCTGCATGCGTTAACACACAAGTCCTAGATATTATAATTATAGTCTCATCTGAAGGACAGTTAGATACACATGCAATCAGTGACTACGTAACACTCACTCAGGCTCACAGTAGTCATGTATGGGCAATTTTATTTATGTTTTCACGCACAAGTACGCACACATGCATGCACACAACGCAACCAAAAGCAGGCACGTGCACACACGCACTCACGCGCACACACAGAGTAACACATACACTGGAATGAGAAGTTTGGGTGTATGACCGTTTTCAGGTACCTTACCACATGGGTAGTTGTTAGAGAAGATTTTTCTTTTTAATTTGAAGATGAGAGCAGGTTGTATGTATATTAAGAGGTTGTAATGGCTGAAGACATTCTCAGCGTAACATTTGATAGTTGAAAAGATTTTGGTGGGATTTTGTGTGTGTAGGCCTTTGCGCTTACTGTCTTAGCTTACATTAGTAACTGGCAAAGCTTTTGGCCTGGGCCAGAGAGGTGGAGTTGATACTCATTGATAGCTGGGAAAAAGAATGCACCTAGCCAGACATAGAGAAGTTGTATTGTACGTTTCTTTTGGAGTTGTTGTGATCATTGTTAATAAGATGTAAAATTTTGTGGTTGTAAGCAGTTGTACTTGATGTGTGCAGGCAGATAGAGAAAAAGAGGGTTTTCATAGATCTCCCATTTGTCCCCTGCCTGAAGATGTCCAAGCAGTGGGGTTTGGCGCCACCTCTGCAGAAAACCCTCTGCCAGCCACCATTGCTGGAGAGCTGACCAGGACGCCATAGGCCTTTGGTCTAGTCAGCACAAACTGAGTTCAGGTTATGCCATTGGTATCAGTGAGTGAAGAAAGGGGTGTTGGTAAATATGTCTTTATGTTTTGGTGTGTGTGTGTGTGTGTGTGTGTGTGTGTGTGTGTGTGTGTGTGTGTGTGTGTGTGTGTGTGTGTTGTCCTGTTTTTTGTTGGTGTTTTTTTGTTTTTGTGCTGCTTTGTTTTTGTGTTATAAAAGTAAGGTACTTTTCTGATAAGAGATATAAACCTTTGAATTGCAAGAGTGAGCTGAGATAATGACAGCATTCACTAAGTCAGTGTGGGTGCTTTCTCCATCTGTCTCACGAGCTCTGAATCATGATGTTGTTTATTTTAAAAGAGGAAATCTACATTACCCCGTAAGGTTTTTGCCCCATGATAATTGCAGTCAAGGGTTGGTTTTTTGGGTTTTTTTTTGTTGCAATTTCTCTCTGAGATGGGAGTTAGAGACTGAAAAAGGATAACAGCAAACTCTCCAGCAAAAAATACATGTCTACTGCTCCAAAGAGTAGGTTTTAACCCTTGGGTTTTTTAATTTTAAACGTAAGAATTCAGAAACTAATAAGAAAAGAATTCCCTTAACTCTATTGGTAGAATTGTTTTACTGTCATCATTATGTGTATTCTAACAAAAGTTATAATCGTCATCTTTTAAGTCATGCCTATCTCACTTTACTAAATATGGGGCATGGAAGTTTACACTGATAAAAAAATGTTACAAGTTAGTGATCGTAGTTACACCACAGATGCAGACACTCTTAAGCTTAAACATATGGCAGTAATTTGTTGTTGATGTAAATAGTCTCAACATGTTTTAAGCACAGGTTTTACATAGTGTTTTTATGGTTTGCTTGATTATGACAAACTTAAAAAAAAAAGATTTGATATACAAGACATGTGTATGTCAGTATTTAACTTGCAAGCTCATAAAAGCAAGCATGCGCTCGCCTTGTAGCACAACAAATACACTTGTATACGACAGGATAGCCTAGTGGTCGGAACATTGCACTTGCAATTTGACAACTGATCCCTGTTCGAGGGGATTTTTCCCCTGGAGTAAACATCAGTGCTGACTCCACTCTCCTCAAAATTCCTTCGGATGAGAGTATAAACTGAGGCCCCATGTGTGAATGCACGCAGAACATCTTGTGCACACGTTAAATCCTGTTCCGCTTTTCTTAAGAGTAGACCATTGTGTGCCGGTGGGAACAATGACAAGATTTACAAAATGCATGCACACTGGGGACTGGATGTATGTATAAAAAAATTAATATATTTGATATACTTAAAAAAAATTGACTTTTTATGTTTGGTGTGCTATGTTAAGGTGGAAATTATAACATGATATTTTCCTTGCTGTGCAGTGAAGATCAGACCTGCTTGAACTGCCTGTCTTCCTTCTCTCTTCTGCTGGCTGCCAGTCCTCACTGCTGGTGTCCAGCAAGGCAGGGTACTAGTGGGCTGACCCACACAGGGGGTTGGTTGGTGCAGTGGACAGGTTGGCTGTGGTGGTCAAGTCTGAGGAGATGTTGGCTGTGGTCGATTTCAGCATGATGAAATTTTGTCCTGGGTTTTTTTTTAGTTGCAAAGTTTGTCTCCTAACTTAGTTGTCTTGTTGGTTAGACTGTTGAAATGATGGTCTTGTGTTGGTGAAGTAGAAGAGCATTTTTGCTGTTGTTTCATCTCTATAGTTCTTATTAGTCATGTTTTAGAGCTTTCGGCTGTAATTGTCTTTCAACTTAAAAAAAAAAATTCTTGTCAGTAATTTTTTTTTTTTTTTTTTTTGACAGTTGTTAAAGATTTCTTGTTGGTCGGCTGCGAAAAGTTTTTGCTGGGAGTCTCTGCTTTGGTGACACCTTGTAGATCAAATCTTTGATGGATATGGCTGTTTCATATTTGAAAGATTTCTGCTTTTTCGTGGAGTGTTTGGCAACAATTTTTTTGAAAATATTGTGTCGCTCAACTCTTTACAAGTGTCTGTGGTAATTGTCTCTCTCAGTTTTCAGATTACGTTTAACAGGGGTTGTCTAAAGAAAAAAACAAAAAAGGGATTGTCTCACAGTTTAGATATTTCTTGTTAGGTAAAGCTTTCATCAGTGGCTGTTCTCAGTCTCAGAAGTTTCATAATTTTGGAGCTTTTGGCTATGGTTTAGGTTGTCACGTCTTTGAGACTATGTCTGGCCATCTCAGAAATTTCTGGCAGTGATTGTCTCATGAGTGATTGTTAGTTGAATATAATTTTTTTTTATATATTCTCAGAGCATTTGACCTGTATTGTAAAGAGAGTCTCTCACCATAAGGGTTTTATGTTAGTCAGTTGTCATATTTTTGTTGTCTGTTCATACGGTCATATAACTGGAGTTTTTTTTAAATTAAACATTTTTGTTGTTGTTTTAAATTATTTTTTTCCATATAACTGGAGTTAACATCAGTACAGACTCCACTTCCACCTTTTGGAAGAACAGGCCATTTTGTACCAGTCGGAATGGATGACACGTACTTTTTTAAAATCACATGCGCACTGCTGTTATGTGAAGACATCATCCCAGAAGTCGGAATGTAGCTACCTTAATGGTGGGTAAAAGGTTGCATACCCCAAGTCTCATCATTGGAGAACCTCTGAGCTTTAGCCGAGGAACAAGGGAAAAAATCCCAGTGGGCAGAAGTGATGTTGACCTCCCCAGACATGGGGGGGGGGAAGTGGACGACCCGGGTTCGAGTCCCATCGAGGAGATTTTTCTCCTGGAGTTAACATCAGTGCTGACTCTACTCTCCCCAAAGTCCTTCGGATGAGACTTTAAACCGAGGCCCCGTGTGTGAACGCACGCAGAACATCTTGGCACACGTTAAATCCTGTTCCGCTTTTCGTAAGAGTAGGCCATCGTGTGCCGTGGGAACAGATGACAATATTTACAAAACTGCATACACACGGGACCGGATGAAAAAAAGCACATGATTGCTTATTCTGTTATCCTCGATATAAAAGATTAAAAAAAATAATAAAAAAAATAAACTGCCAAAGGTAAGTGATCATGTTCTGAAGCTGCTCTGTCGTTGATCGTTAGTAACCCTTCAGTGCCAAGCCTGAGTACTTTGTGGAATTCTGGCAAGATAACTTTTGAAGTGAGATATGTCAAATCAGTATTTTGGATGATAAATGAATTCACAAGTCATTGCTGACTTTTGAGCATAAACCCCAGATGCGGTTTTTGAAGTGAAAAATACCCAAAACTTAAATCACACAAAAAAAGCCATGCCCAAATGTTGAGAAAGGCACCATTTGCTGTTAAGTGAGCCGACTCGCACATTATCATGAGCAATTGTTAGTGTTCAAGTATGATTGCATTAGGTGATGAAAGTAGACAGATTGGGCTGATGAAATAGTCCACAGATGTCTGAGATTTTACTCTCCAGACGGTGTTGACCTTGGCTGTAAGGAATGGTTAAGTCATGTAAATCTGTTGTTTTGGCATAGACCGCTGCTTTTTGCCATAGGTTGAAAAATTCTGAATAGACATTAGATATGCATTCACAGTTCTTGGTACTGATGGGGTTATTTTCTCTAAAATTTTCAGTACATTTTTTCAAATGATTGTAAACAGTTCAAGGATGGTAGTTACTTCCAAGAGAAAGCAGGTTCAGTTCTATTTTTTGTTGTTTCCTTTTGAGCAGCGACTCAGACATGAGAACTCTCAGTCTGTTGACAGAAATCGCATGTTCGTGGTCCCAGGGCTGTTTTCAAGATTTGTGCAAATTCATAGAGAAAATTGGGTGCTGTGATTGTGCAGTTTGAAATTTGCCAAACCTGTGCGTTGGCTGTCATTCTCAGTAAGTTTAGTCTCATTTAGTTGGATTCAAGCGCAGTTCTGTATTAAGCTTAGGCATATCTGCTTCAACACTTTGTTGGATTGTTGGAAATGCCTGAACAAGTACTTTGTGAGTTCAAGAGAGTCTCACTTATCATCAGAATGTTACGGAAAATTGATGTGTGAATCGGAGTAACAGGTAAATCTTTAATCACAAGTTATGGATTCTTCGGTCAGTCATTTTGAATGATGGATATTAAACAAAAATGTCAGGAATGACCAGAATGAAATGGATTCTTTTAAATTGGGAGAAATTGAATACTTGATATAGAAAAGTACAAAACATGAAGGGAATGCAAGAGCATTGCGCCATGGCATTTTGAAAACGTAAACTGAATGATCCAACGCTATGCTCAACAATGGTGCGACTGGAACTGAAAATCAGTCTCAGCAAATCTGAGTTAAAACACCCCTCTGTGTTTCTCTTATGCTAAACATGGATTTTATCAGGATGTTTTTCAGATATTCCACACACGCACAAAAAATCAGTATCAGGGTCCTGGTAGAACACAAGACACCACACACACACACGCCAACAGTAGAACACAAGACACCACACAAAAACACGCTAACAGTAAAACACAAGACACCACACAAAAACACGCTAACAGTAGAACACAAGACGCCACACAAAAACACGCTAACAGTAAAACACAAGACACCACACAAAAACATGCTAACAGTAGAACACAAGACACCACACAAAAACACGCTAACAGTAGAACACAAGACGCCACACAAAAACACGCTAACAGCAGAACACAAGACACCACACAAAAACACGCGAACAGTAAAACACAAGACACCACACAAAAACACGCGAACAGTAAAACACAAGACACCACACAAAAACACGCGAACAAATAAAACACAAGACACCACACAAAAACACCGAACAGTAAAACACAAGACACCACACAAAAACACGCTAACAGTAGAACACAAGACACCACACAAAAACACGCGAACAGTAAAACACAAGACACCACACAAAAACCATGCACAGAACACCACACACACATACAATCACAACTATCCTAAACCAGCTAAATAACACTGCAGCTGCACGCAGCAACTTGAAATTTACTAGGACATTTATCCTGGCTGGAACTGTCTGGTGTTTTTCTACTGTTAGCATGTGTGGTGTTCTGTGCGTTGTGGTCAGTGTGTTGTTAGTTGTTGGTATGTGTGGTGTTCTGTTTCTGTGCATGTTTCTGTGTCTTGTGTTAGTTGTTAGCGTGTGTGGTGTTCTGTGCATGTGTGTGTGTTGTCTTGTGTTCTACTGTTAGCGTGTTGTGTTCTGTGGTGTCTTGTGTTCTACTGTTAGCGTGTTGTGTTCTGTGTTGTCTTGGTTTGTTCTACTGTTAGCGTGTGTGTGTTCTGTGGTGTCTTGTGTTCTACTGTTAGCGTGTTGTGTGTTCTGTGTGTGTCTTGTGTTCTACTGTTAGCATGTGTGTGTGTGTGTTGTCTTGTGTTCTACTGTTGCGTGTGTGTGTGTGTGTCTTGTGTTCTACTGTTAGCGTGTTGTGTGTGTGTCTTGTGTTCTACTGTTAGCTGTGTGTGTGTGTGTTGTCTTGTGTTCTACTGTTAGCGTGTTGTGTGTGTGTGTCTTGTGTTCTACTGTTAGCTGTTGGTGTTCTGTGGCGTCTTGTGTTCTACTGTTAGCTGTGTGTGTGTGTGTGTGTGTCTTGTGTTCTACTGTTAGCGTGTTGGGGTTCTGTGGGTCTTGTGTTCTACTGTTAGCAGTGTTGTGTGTTGTCTTGTGTTCTACTGTTAGCATGTTGGTGTTCTGTGGTGTCTTGTGTTCTACTGTTAGGTGTGTTGGTGTTCTGTGGTGTCTTGTGTTCTACTGTTAGCATGTGTGTTGTGGTGTCTTGTGTTCTACTGTTAGCGTGTTGGTGTTCTGTGGTGTCTTGTGTTCTACTGTTAGCGTGTTGGTGTTCTGTGGTGTCTTGTGTTCTACTGTTAGCGTGTTGGTGTTCTGTGGTGTCTTGTGTTCTACTGTTAGCATGTGTGTGTGTGGGGGCCTGCCATCAAGCCAACAGGGAAAAAAAAATCCGAAAGCACAGCAATTGGAAGTTAACATTTAGGCATCTAAGAAATGTCAGACACAAAGAGATTCGTGGTTGAGCTGTCTCACCAAGATTGAAGCTGTAATGAATGAACATATCCCCAGCTGCAATCCCCCTCTGGCTACAGCTCAAAGTCAGTGTTGCAGTGAGGTGTGCCTTTCCTGAAATTGTTGGAGGTTACTGAACTGAAATATTTATTTGTATAGATGTTGCAGGTTGTTGTGTATGCGTGGCAGGTTTTTCTATTTCAGCGCTCCCTTGAATCGAATGCCATGTATGCTCCATTGCCATCCACCCCTGCATTTCTTCTCCACCACCACCATGATCTGTTGCTGATGCTGTGGGTCTTTATCCCCCATGCAGGGTTGGTTTGTCAGGAAATGTGGCTTGATGTGGTGATGGGGTCCAGTTTTTTTATTTTATAGTTTCGTTTTAGCTCGTATGTAGACTTCAGTATCGTTTCTTAGTTTGTCAGGATTATCCACCTGATGTAAGGGAAAGGGGGGGGGGGAAGGTGTGTTGTCAGACCAGTACATATTTTGTGGTAGGAGATTTCACTAAAGTTAGAAGATAAGGTTCCATTTTCAAACTGTTGGTAGGTTGGGGGGGGGGGGGGGGGATCGGGGAGTATAATGTAAAGGTAGTAGGTGGTTTTTTTTGTGTGTGTTGTTTTGGGTTAGATTTTTTAATACAGTAATAACTTAGTTTTACTGGAATATAACATATGGCACTCCCATCTTAATCTTGTTCTGAAATTGAAATTTTATGGAGATAAATATTGGTGTCAAAAATGTAGGTAAACAAGACAAAAATCAGGGCTGTATAAATTGCATACTTTATCATTATGACACATAGAGCAAGAGGAGAGTAGGATAAAAATATATATTATATTTATTTTTTCTTAAATCAGAATGTGGATGGGGAAAGGAGGAGGAGTTAGAAATGGTTGTAAATCTTTTTTTTTCTTAAGATAAGATTGAAGTGGGAAAAAAAAGTGGAGATGGGGTGGTAAGTGTGTAGGTTGTAATATTTCCATGTGCGGGACAGGGTGACTGATGTAATGAAATGTATATTTAAAAAAAAAGAAGATAAAATGGTGGGGGGGGGGGGGGGGGGGTGGGGGACTGCTAAGGAAATATTTTAGGGAGGGTATGTGATAGAGTGGTGGTAATATTTCCAGATTTTGAGATGAGGTTGCACAGGTGTGAATGAAAAAAGCTTGAGAAGTCTTCAGTGGGGATGAGGTAACAACAGTGTGTGATACAATTTACTCAACAACAACAAAAAAAAGGGGGGGGGGGAAGGTAACGTTTCCTTTAAAAAAAAAATTGAAAGAAAAAAAATTACATATGTTAAGAAAAGTTTGCTTATGTGATCAGCTGGAGTTGATAAAAGAGGGGAGTGTTGGGTGTTGAAGAGGTATTTCTGTTTGGTTTGGAAAGGGTCACAGATATAATGGGATTAAAGTTCAAGTATTTAGCTCTGGTAATTTGGTTATGCGGGAGTCTGTATTTAGGGAGTTTGTAGCTTTTATAGTTGAATATACGGGAGTCTGCATGTAGCTTTTTATATTTAATTTAATTTAATACATGGAATTTTGTATAGCGCTATCTCTTGTAAAGACAAATCAAAGCGTTTGCATTTGACCTACAGACCACAGATCATGCTGCACTGCAGGCGCAAAAGATCCCCAACTCCAACTCCCCGATTTTTCTTCACACGGGGCCTCGGTTTCGAGTCTCATCCGAATGACTTTATATCTGAATAGTGGGAGCTTGTAGCTTTTATAGTTGAATATACGGGAGTCTGCATGTAGCTTTTATAGTTGAATATTAAGTAGCATGGGAGTGCCAAGGTCTTTTGTTTTATTATGTGGAAGCTTGTACCAAACTTTGATATTTTGGTGATATGGTAGTCTGTATTTAGCTGGTATCTTTGGTCAAGTTGAGGTAAAAAATCTGAACACAGTTGATTGGAACAGCTCTAGCTCAGATCACACAGATGGAAATTGTCTGCTGATATTAGCATAAGATGAAAATTTGTGAAAATTGCTTGAGGTAAACATACATGGGATTTCAGCTGTGTCACAGATTTGTATGTGGCACCAGTTGAAAAGCGAAAAGCTGTGTATAATTTCTTTTTCTTTTAATTCTACTCCACTCTTCTCATTTGTCCAGTCAGCTGTGTTCAGAACACTTTAGAAGTCGAGTGAAGAATTAGAAGTAGAGGGGATGTTTGGAACTCTTGAAATTTCTGATAGGCCTTAGGCTGGGGGGGTACTGTAGGTTGGGGAAGGAGTAGTTGAGGGGGTAGTTAGATTAAAAAAAATTTTGTTTTTTTTTTTTTGGTTGGGATTTATGGCCCCATCACCACATCAGGTCCCATTTCCTGACAAACTGTGCATGGGGATAAAGGCAAACGGATCATGGTGGAGAAATGCAGGGGGGGATAATGGAGCATACATGGCATTCGTTTTGGGGGGGGGGTAGGGTTGGGGTGGTTATCTTCCAATTTTCCAAGTGGGGGAAGGTTTGCAGTGTTGTGTTGAGGCGCTAGTGTTGTGTTGAGGCGCTAGCTATATAGTCTCCCACCTCCAGTCCCCCGACCACCCGCCCCTAGAGGTAATTTACTTATATAGCTGTTGGACAGTGAGCACAGTTCTCTGGGACAGCTCACAGGCATGCACACCTCATGCAACACAAGACAAAAACACCACCTTAGGTTATGGCACTTTATTCATGAAAAAGGTGTGCATGTAGTGTATGCATGCATGCACACTACACTACACACTACCTACACTGTTGCGAGTCTGAAGCTGCATCAGACCATGGAGCCAGGACTGCCTGCCCAAGTTCCTGAAACATACACAATACCGATGAAAAACTGAACAAAAACACAATACCGATGAAAAACTGAACACAACTAAACACAATACCGATGAAAAACTGAACATCAACTGAACACAGTACCGATGAAAAACTGAACATAACTAAACACAATACCGATGAAAAACTGAACATAGCTAAACACAATACCAATGAAAAACTGAACATAGCTAAACACAATACCGATGAAAAACTGAACACAATACTAATGAAAAACTGAACACAATACTTATGAAAAACTGAACATAACTAAACACAGTACCGATGAAAAACTGAACATAACTAAGCACAGTACCAATGAAAAACTGAAAACTACACACAATACCGATGAAAAACTGAACATAACTACACACAATACCAATGAAAAACTGAATATACACCCTCCCTCCACCACAAAATGTCACATTGCACCTTACTTTTTTGCTAGGAGCCATTTCTGGGAGGGGGGTTGTCATATTTTCTATTTGAACTGAATTTAAAACTATGAGCTTTTCTTCTACCTTTTATTTTATTTTATTTTTATACCACTTTATGTCACAGTACATTCCTCTGTGTGAAATTCATGCTGCTCTCCCTGGGGAGAGCACGTTGCCACAAGTGCAGCACCTACCCCCCCCCCCTTCTTTTTTTTCCTGACTGCAGCTGTATTTGTTTCCCTATCAGAGTGACTTTTTCTACAGAATTTTGCCAGTTTTATTGTCTCATCTGAAAGACTAGCACCCAGACCACCACTCATTGTCTAATGGCTGGGGGAAAGGGGATTGTACTGAAGAAGTATCAATCAAGGTGTCAATTTGTTTCCTTTTGCTTTATTTTTTTTTTTTTTTTTTTAAAGCCTTCTATCTGACCATCTATTACTATGTACAGATTTGTCTCATTTTGTCATTTCCTAAAGTCTAGCCTATCAAACTGCATGCAATAACTTTACAAAGAATTATCCAATTTTTAATCTGTTTTTTTTGCAAAGAGTAGCTTTTTTTTTTTTTTTAAGCAGATTAAAAAATAAAATGAAATTAATGAACTACAAATTAAAATAAAAGAACAAATTAATTTAGAATTAATGAACTACAAATGGACCTCTGGTGCAATGCGACATAACATGGTGAAAAGTCACAATGTAAGGAGGCAGCAGAGAAACCTGCTGTGACAGACAGACAGACAGACAGTGCCAACAAGTCACAACACTACTCAGGTCACAGCAGCTGTGTGTGTGTCAACTGGGCAAACCTGCTGGAAAGCATCCAAGCCAAGCCCCTCTTTCAGCTGCATTTTCACTGGTGGAAAATGGGACCTTTTACATTGTCCCCTCACCATGATGTGTTATCCCCCAATCAGCATGGTTTGTCATGGAATCTGACCAGGAGTGGTGATGGGTCCATTTACACCTAACCTCCACTTAAAAAAAAAAAAAAAAAAAAAATCTAATTTTTTTTTTTTTAAATTTTAAGACTGAAAATGATTAATCCTATGCTCTATCCTATACACAAAGAGTTCTAAATGTCCCCCTTAACTCCTTGCCCAATTTTTCTTGCAAGATAGGATTAGGAACAAATAATAATACATGGAATTTGTATAGCGCTAATATTTTGCAAAAACAAATCAAAGCGCTTGCATTCAACCTACACGACGCACAATCAGCAACTATTTACAGTTTTGACAAATTCGAATGTACACACACACACACACGCCGCGCGCACGCACACACACACACCTACAAACGTTATGCACTTTGGCAGGTGGATGTTGAAGGCAGGGACAGGTAAGAGATGGAAGCGGAAGGAGAAAAACTTAGGTTTGAAATAAGTGTGTCTTGAGGTTGGATTTAAAAGTGTCATAAGTAGGCCTTTTGTCGGAGGGAGAGAGGAAGGTCATTCCACATCGATGGACCGGAAACAGAGAAAGAGCGGCGGCCAACGGTAGATAGGTTGAATCTGGGTGTTCTTAGGGACAAAGTATCTGCCGACAAGCGGAGGGAGCGAGAAGGTGTGTACAAGTGAAGACATTCACAGAGGTAGGAGGGTGCAGTATTGTGGAGACATTTGTAACAGAGGTATTGATCTTGTAGTTTACTCTCTGTGGTACGGGCAGTTTCAGTGCTGTGGTTGATGCGATAGGCAGACTGAAAAGGGGGAAAGAGATTATTGGAAAGAAGATGGCTATTGAGTTGTTTCAGAACAACTTTTTCAAGGACTTTAGAGATAAAAGGCAGATTAGAGACGGGTCTATAGTTCTTCAGGATGTTAGGATTGAGGTCGTGCTTTTTGAGCAGAGGTGTGACTATCGCTGTTTTGAGAGCTGATTGAAAATTTCCAGAAAGAAGAGATGAGTTTTACTATTTTTGTGATAGTGGGTATAAGCTGTGGGATGCACTGAATGAAAAGAGAAGCAGGTACAGGATCGAGATCGCATGATTTTATTGTCATTTCTTTCAGAATGTTCTTGATTTCTTTATCGCTTGTTGGGTGAAAGACAAGAAGAGGAGTGCCAGTGAATTGGGGATCAGGAGGTGCAGGTCGGAAAGGAGTCTGATCCAGTTTGGAGCGGATGTTGCGGACTTTGTCAGAGAAGAATGAAGAAATCCCCTTTGAAGCCTATCAGAACTACCACCACTAACAAATATCTCCCCCCCCCCCCCCTTTATTCTATCTCTCTTCCGTGTCAATTTCAATCAATGGCAGTCAACAGAACTACCATCTCTAACAAATAACTCCCCCCCCCCCCCCTTATTCTATCTCTCTCTTCAGTCTCTATTTCAATCAATGGCAGTCCAACAAAAACTGCCATCTCTAACAAATAACTCCCCCCCACCACTCTTATTCTAAATCTCTTCAGTCTCTATTTGAATCAATGGCAGTCAACAGAACTACCATCTCTAACAAATAACTCCCCCCCCCCCCCCCCCCACCCTTATTCTATCTCTTTTCAGTCTCTATTTCAATCAATGGCAGTCAACAGAAACTACCATCTCTAACAAATAACTCCCCCCCCCCCCCCCCTCATTCTATCTCTCTTCAGTCTCTATTTCAATCAATGACAGTCAACAGAACTACCACCTCTAACAAATAACTCCGCCCCCCCCCTCCCACCTTATTCTATCTCTCTCTTCCTATCAATGGCAGTCAACAGAACTACCATCTCTAACAAATAACTCCCCCCCCCCTTAATGTATC
The DNA here is from genome assembly GCA_030674155.1 of Stramonita haemastoma. NCBI lineage: Eukaryota > Metazoa > Mollusca > Gastropoda > Neogastropoda > Muricidae > Stramonita > Stramonita haemastoma. The sequence goes on along the minus strand of CM060342.1, from coordinate 12,286,398 downwards.
TTCTCTTCCTATCAATGGCAGTCAACAGAACTACCATCTCTAACAAATAACTCCCCCTCCCCCCCCACCTCTTATTCTATCTCTCTCTTCCAATCAATGGCAGTCAACAGAACTACCATCTCTAACAAATAACTCCCTCCCCCCCCCCCCCCAATTGTATCTCTCTCTTCAGTCTCTATTTCAATCAATGACAGTCAACAGAACTACCATCTCTAACAAATAACTCCCCCCCCCCCCCAATTGTATCTCTCTCTTCAGTCTCTATTCAATCAATGACAGTCAACAGAACTACCATCTCTAACAAATAACTCCCCCCCCCCCCCCCCCCTAATTGTATCTCTCTCTTCAGTCTCTATTTCAATCAATGGCAGTCAACAGCAGAATTACCCCTCTAACAAATAACTCCCCCCCCCCCCCCCCCTCATTCTATCTCTCTATTCCAATCAATGGCAGTCACACAGAAACTACCATCTCTAACAAACAACTCCCCCCCCCCCCCCCTCTTATTCTATCTCGCTCTTCCAATCAATGACAGTCAAACAGAACTACCATCTCTAACAAACAACTGCCCCCCCCCCCCCCCCCCCTCCACTTATTCTATCTCTCTCTTCCAATCAATGGCAGTCAACAGAACTACCATCTCTAACAAACAACTCCCCCCCCCCCTCTTATTCTATCTCTCTCTTCCAATCATGGCAGTCAACAGAACTACCATCTCTAACAAACAACTCCCCCCCCCCCCCTCCCTTATCTATCTCTCTCTTCCAATCAATGGCAGTCAACAGAACTACCATCTCTAACAAACAACTCCCCCCCCCCCCCCCATCTTATTCTATCTCTCCTCTTCAATCAATGGCAGTCACAGAACTACCATCTCTAACAAATAACTCCCCCCCCCCCCCCCCCTATTCTATCTCTCTCTTCCAATCAATGGCAGTCACAGAACTACCATCTCTAACAAACAACTCCCCCCCCCCCCCCCCCCCCCCCCCCATCTTATTCTATCTCCTCTTCCAATCAATGGCAGTCAACAGAACTACCATCTCTAACACAAAATAACTCCCCCCCCCCCCCCCCCCCCCCCCCCATTCTATCTCTCTCTTCCATTCCAATGGCAGTCAACAGAACTACCATCTCTAACAAACAACTCCCCCCCCCCCCCCCACCCCCCCCCCCCTCTTATTCTATCTCTCTCTTCCAATCAATGGCAGTCAACAGAACTACCACCTCTAACAAAAACTACACTCCCCCCCCCCCCCCCTCATTCTATCTCTCTATTCCAATCAATGGCAGTCAACAGAACTACCATCTCTAACAAACAACTCCCCCCCCCCCCCTTCCCCCATTCTATCTCTCTCTTCCAATCAATGACAGTCAACAGAACTACCATCTCTAACAAACAACTCCCCCCCCCCCCCCCTCCTCCTATTCTATCTCTCTCTTCCAATCAATGGCAGTCAACAGAACTACCATCTCTAACAAACAACTCCCCCCCCCCCCTCATTATTCTATCTCTCTCTTCCAATCAATGGCAGTCAACGAACTACACCATCTCTAACAAACAACTCCCCCCCCCCCCCCCCCCTCTTATTCTATCTCTCTCTTCCAATCAATGGCAGTCAACAGAACTACCATCTCTAACAAACAACTCCCCCCCCCCCCTCCTTTATTCTATCTCTCTCTTCCAATCAATGGCAGTCAACAGAACTACCCATCTCTAACAAATAACTCCCCCACCCTCCCCCCCCCCCCCCCCCCCATTCTATCTCTCATCTCTAGCTCTATTTCAATCAATGACAGTCAACAGAACTACCATCTCTAACAAAAACTCCCCCCCCCCCCCCCCTCTTATTCTATCTCTCTCTTCCAATCAATGGCAGTCACAGAACTACCATCTCTAACAAATAACTCCCCCCCCCCCCCCCCCCTCCCATTCTATCTCTCTCTTCAGTCCTCTATTTCAATCAATGACAGTCAACAGAACTACCATCTCTAACAAACTCCCCCCCCCCCCCCCCCTTTATTCTATCTCTCTCTCCAATCAATGGCAGTCAACAGAACTACCATTCTCTAACAAATAACTCCCCCCCCCCCCCCCCCCCCTATTATCTCTCTCCTCAGTCTCTATTTCAATCAATGACAGTCAACAGAACTACCATCTCTAACAAACTCCCCCCCCCCCCCCCCTCTTATTCTAGTCTTCTCTTCCAATCAATGGCGGGTCAACAGAACTACCATCTCTAAAAATAACTCCCCCCCCCCCCCACCATTCTATCTCTCCTCTGCAGTCTCTATTCATATCATGACAGTCAACAGATAAACTACCATCTCTAACAACCCCCCCCCCCCCCCACATTTCTAAATCTCTTCTCTTCAGTCTCTATTTCAATCAATGGCAGTCAACAGAACTACCATCTCTAACAAATACCTACCTCCCCCCCCCCCCCCCTGCACTTCTATCTCTTCAGGTCCATCAATGGCTCGTTTCTCTTAATTAACTGCCATAAAGTTTTCTTTTGCTATGACAGAGAGGATTTCCAATTCGTAATCAAAAGTGTTGTAGTGAACTGGGCTCCTTTTTCCAACAAATACAAAACCCAAAGTTATGATTTCTTTCTGCACACTTTCTATATAAATATTATATTATATTAATATTTAATATATTATTTTAACCAATTTACTGACTCCCCAAATGATATGGGCTACAGAAAAAAAAAAAAAAAAAAAATGATCTATGGGCTAGGCACAAATACCTTCTCTTCCGACTCCCTATTTTACACCTATAACCTGTTTATCCCGGGCAAAATTTCCCGTATTACACTTTCATCAAGTTTTAAAAAAAAATCTTTCCTTCACCCCTCCTATCTCTCCCCCCTCCCCCCCCAAAAAAAAGCTGTTATCAACACCTCCCAGTCTGTTTAAAAAAAAAAAGGGGGACTTTTTTTTTTTTAATCTTACCTTTTCCCCCCCCAAAGTTTTTTTTTTTTTTACCTTCATCTGATTTAAACAATGCATCATGCCTTGTCATCTTTTTTTTTTATCATAAAGCCTTCAAATTTTGAAATATTTTTAAAAACCCACACCCACCCCTTTGCACCCCCTCTCCTCTCCACCCCCCCCCCCCCCCCCTAAAGTTCACCTCCTTTCTAACCTTGCTGGTTTTAAAAATTGAAGATACCTACATTTTTTTTTTTTTTCCTAAATCAAACACCTTTTTAAACCTAGTCAGATAATGGGGAAGCATCCCCTACATTTCTCCCCCCCCCCCCCCCTCATCTTTCTCTGCCCTTTTTTTTTTTCTCCATCTATTTTGCAATCCTATCTGGGTTTTTTTTTGTTTTTTTTTTAAAGATTTGAAAAATTATTACTTGCTTCCCCTTTTCCACTTGAGTTTGTTTGGGGTGTTTTTTTTTTTTTTTTTTTTTTTTTTTTTTTAAATTTCCCATTCCCCTGTTTACCTCTTCAAACCTTTAAATTTTTTTTTTTTTTTAAAAAAATTTACATAGATATTACCTCTATCTCTACCTGGATAGCTCCTTTACCTCCCAAACCGTCAAAATTTATCAAATTTTTTTTTTGTTTTAAAATATTTCCCACCAGTCCATAGCGTATACCCCCCTTTTTTTTATAACTACTTTAAACGCACTAATTTGTCCCCAAAAAACCCATGCTCCCACCCCCCCCCCCCCCCCCCCCCCCCCAAAAATTATGCATTTCATTCCTAGGTTGTATTCTTCAAAATTTCCTTTTTTCCCCAAAGACATTTTCTTTATGTAAAAATTTTTCGTTGGGGTTTAAAAAAAGAAAGTTGCACAAAATGTATTTTAAAACTAGTTCGCACTAACCCACCCCCCTAACCCCTACCCCAGAAGTTTGAAAATGGAGCCGCAGATAAAAAGACAGCTTGATTTTTTGTGTTTTAAAACCGAAAGACAGCTTTTTTATTTAAATGTTGTAAAACCCAAAGCAGCTTGATTTAAAAATTGTTAAAAAACTATCACAACAGTCTTGTGTTGAACCGACGGGCACATACCTTCCCCCCTCCTTTTCCCAGTAACGTTAAACGGATACCCTTTTTTATGAGACATGGAAAAAAAAAACATGGCCGACAAATTTAAAAAATGGACACCTTTACAAAAATCAAGAAAAATTTGATGGGCAAACCAGGGTTTAGGGATGGAAGGAAAAAATCCAATACCCCCATCATGGTACCCATGGGGTATGGAGGAACCCGAAATGCAATTTTTCTACCACATCACATCACTTTACGTCGTTTAAAACCCCGACCTGAAACAGAAAGACATCCTCTCCCATTATACCACACTTACTTAAAATTTCCTAGGCTAAAATTTTGATCGGCACGCTGAATTTTTCAGGGTTGGGAAATTTTTTATTCAATTCCTTGTGTCAGACACTGAGAAAAGAAAAGGGGGAAATATTTTTGATCAGTGGGGGCCCAGGGCCTACGACCGGGTTACCGTATTTGTTGTGTGTCATTCCCAACATTTTTGTTGTAATATCCCCAAACATTCTAAAATGACGACAGAAAATCCGTAAGCTTGTGATTAAATTTAAAGTTTACCTGTTACTCGAAATTTACACATCAAATTTTCCGAAACATTCTGATGATAAGTAGACTCTCTTGAACTCACAAAGTACTTGTCCAAGGCATTCTCCAACAAGTGCCAAACAAAGTTGTTGAAGCAGATATGCCTCGCTTTTACGGGACTGCGCTTGAATCCAATTTAAATGAGATTTAAACTTACTGAGAATGACAGCCAATGCACGGTTTGCAAATTTAAAACTGCACAATCACATGGGCACCCAATTTTTCTTAAATGAATTTGCACAAACTTGAAAACCCCGCCCGGGACCACAAAAACATGGGGATTTTTCTTTTCAATAAGAATGGTGTTCTCATGTCTGAGTCCTGCTCAAAAGGAAACAACAAAAATACAGTTAAACTGAACCTGCTTTTCTTGTGGAAGTAACTACCATCCTTGAACTGTTTAAAAAACCCTTTAAAAAAATGTATGAAAATTTTAGGAAATAACCCCATCAGTACCAAGAACTGGGGAATGTATATCTTAATGTCCTTTTCCCTGAATTTTTCAACCTATGGCAAAAAGCAGCGCGATTTCCTATGCCAAAACACGTTTTTTACATGTTTTTTAAATCATTCCCTTTTTACCGCCAAGGTGAGTCACACCCTTTCTGGGGGTTAAAATCCAGACATCGGGGGGACTATTTCATTCAGCCCAATCTGTCTACCTTTCATAAACCCCTAATGCAATATATTTTAAAACACTAACAATTCCCTTCTATGAATAATGTGCGAGTCGGCCCCCATTTTAACCCAGCAAAGGGTTTCCCCTTTCTCAACATTTGGGGCTTTTGGCTTTTTTTTTTTGTGATTCAAGTTTTTGGGTATTTTTCACTTCAAAAACCACACTGGGGTTTTTTATTATTCAAAATGCGGTTTTGGGAAACCTGGTAGGCAAGGCTCAGAAAGTCAGCAATGACTTGTGAATTCATTCATCATCCAAATATGATTTGACATTATCTCACTTCAAAAGGGATCTTGCCAGAATTCCACAAATTTACTCAGGCTTGGCATTGAAGGGGGGTTTTACTTACTATCAATGACACTGCAGCTTTTGAACTTTGGTGATCACTTACCTTTGGCAGTTCACTTCCCCATGTTACAGAAACTCTGCACTCAAAATCTTTGCGATTCTTCAATTTTCCTGATCTCAGTTTTGCTAATCTTTACCTCTGGATGCTTTTTTCTTTATTATGTGCTCTGTCCATTGAAGATGGCAAAAGAAAATTTTTAAAAAAAAAAAAAAACCCTAAATGAAAATTTAAACACAAGACAACCATTTATGTGGGGAAACAAAAAAATTTTGCTCTGTGGTTTTTTAAATTTGGGCAAGAGGCAATGAAAAAGTCTTCCTGTTAAATTTTCAGATCCATACAATAGCCCATCATGCTTATTCCCTTTTTGGGGGCAAATTCATTTTAAGCATCAAAAAATGAAGGCCGGGCCCAGACTTCTGGGGGAAAAAAACAGGTTCTTGGATATACTTTGTCTGCACATTTTGTCGTTTTGGAGATGTATGGTATGTAGGTGAATTTGTGTTATACTGAAGAGTCAGGTTAAAACCCTAAAACATATTTTTTGTTATGAATCTTTATGTTGTCTTTTTTTCGTTTAAGAAGATTACTTTGTATTTTCTGTTTTTAAAAAATGCCTTTTCCCTTTTAAAACTATTTAATTCATGTTTTAATTACAATTTTCTGGGTAATATATGGTCATATGTGACACTCCACCACATAAGGAAGTTGGATTTGCACCAGAGGTCCCTTTTTATTAAATTTACATTTTATTTTGTCTGCAATAAAATGGCCTAACAATTCAAAAAAAAACAATTCTATCAAAAGTTATTTTAAATTGAAATGATTATACTGGGAGGAAATGACAAAATGAGAATTTGACAAGTTAAGAAACGTAATTTGGTGGCCAGATTGAGGGCTTTGGTATTTTCAAAAACGTTTGAAGGCAAAAGGAAACAAAACTATGCCTTGGGGTTTTTTTTATTACTAGGTAGAATTATGGTATAGTTTTTTCAAAACAATCCCCAAAATATTTAAAAATTGAACAACTTGACCCCCCCCGGCCTCTAATGGCTGGGTGGAGGAAAAGTGGGGTCATGTGCTAAAACGGCCTTTTATTTCGTGGCGGAGCGTTCACATATGAATCTGATATGATATTTTACGCAATGTGAAAGAGCAAAGTAACACACACCACACACAACCTTACTGCCCTTACCATCCCTATTTTCAGCTTCGGCCCCCGATCCAATTTCACACCCCTGGTTCTTTTCCAGCTCGGGCGATTGGTTGGTGCATGCCATGCCTACCATCTTTTTTGATTTCACCACCGAAAGCTCTCCATCATTAAGCCTTTCCTATTTTCTGGAAAATTTCGCTGTTGCTTTTTGAAATAAAAGGATTCAGAACCCAATTATTTTGTCGTCAGTGTTTTGTAGCCAAATCTGAGGGCTGTTCGGTGTTATCAAATTTTGATGGCATTCCGAGTTTTTAAAAAATTTTTTTTCTGATTTTTATGTTGGATTGAAAGCCATCCAAAGGGGCTTCCCAACAAATAAATTTTGATTTAAAAAAAATTCCCCCCAAAAAAACAATAAGCTTGCTGTTCATCCTTCTAAAATGCCTTTTATTATATTTTTTAGACATTAAGCCTTTCCCCGCAAAAATTAACATTTAAGGCAATATGAAGCAGATTATTTGCTGTAAAATTTTCAAAAAGACTTTTATTAAAATTTAGAAAATTTTTTTTTTTTTCCTACGAAATAATGTTTGGGCAACACAGCTATTCTTTGCTGTCAATTCTTCCAAAGTCGACTCTTTTTCCCAAAATTTGAGTCGTAGATCCTCTACCAAAAAATGTTTTAGAAAATTTTGAGACACGGTTTTCACTAGAAACGTTTTGGCAGATGAAAAAATCGGACGGATGGAAAAAAGCAACCCATTTTTCAATCAAATGGTGGTCAGTTTTGGCCCTTTAACAGCTTACAGTCAAAACGCAAGCTTATGAATATTATTTAATTTTTTTTTTTTCTTTTAAATATGGGCCAGCAGGCGGGTTTCCACAACAATGCATGAAGAAAAACACAACCCTGAATATAGATATGGATCTGCTTGTTTCTACAATTAAACCACGCAATGAAAACTGGCTGTTTTTTTTTACTTCTTTTTTTTCTTCCTCTCTTTTAATTGTTCAGTTGGTGGTCCCAGAGCAGTGGGAGTGGTGGTCCAGTCCTCTCCACTTCTTGAAAGTCACCTGGGGACCATGGTACCGGGTGGACCAAAATCGTTAAAAAAGGGGAACGATAAAAGTAGTGTTCCCCAGCTTAACACTCTGGGGGGGTCACCCAGATGTGCACTCTGACTCACTAATCCCACCTGGGAATTTCCCACTGTGAGATTGAAATTGCACACACTGAAATGAAAAAGTTTTGCGTGTTTTGACTATTTTCAAGTACCTTGCCTTTTATGGGCACCCATACCCCCGACTTCGGGAGGAAAAAAGTTAAAGTGAAACCCGACTTCAAAAAAGAAAGGGCAGGGTTAAAAAAAAAAAAACTTATTGATTTAAAAAATAAAAAAAAATTTTTTTTTAAAATTTTTTGGTTTTGTTTTTAGAAGAAAGGTATAGTACTTTGTGGTTACTGACTGACTGATTTTCTCACTAATGTGTTTTGTAAAATTTGCGCATGCATTCCTGATTGGAAGCACTTGTAGGGCTATGGAGTTTGTACCAATGTTTAACTCAAAGAATTTTCTTCAGACTTATCCAGCAGTGATTCAAACCCCTGTCCAAGGATGGTGGCTTTTTTGGTTAAGACTTTTGCCCGCCTGAAAAGGGAAAACCTTGTGGTTCTGGGTTCGTTTCCCCCGGCCTCCTTTCATCTCAGTTTGATAAAAAAAAAAAAAAAAATGAAATGAATGTCAGTCTTCCTGAATAGCAAATGGCCCTCTCATGGAAAACATTGGTCCCAATGACAATTTTTGCAGTGGAAAGAGTTAGCCACTGAATTCTGTTATTTTAAAAAAAGGTACGGTTTTTGCCCCAAAATAATCTATGTGGTCGTAGGGGAGTGAGTTGTCAGAAGAGACCTCGGGGCTTCTACCCCCCGGGCCGCATGTTTGAGAGAAGCGCCTATCTGGTCTCCCTCGCGGGCTTTACCTTCCCTGACCTTTTTAAAGGGAGGGCTGGTACCCCTTTACAGCTTTGGGGGTTTAACTTTGACTGAAGCCAAGGCACGCCCCAAAAGGGGCCCCCCATCCCAAAAGGGAACCATGCTCGACACTGATTAATAATGGCAGGGGAAAGCGGGAAAGGGGGCTGAAACCCACTTTTGGGGCTATCCCCTCCCCGTCTAGTCCATGTAGGTACACTATTATCAGCACAAGCGGCCCCCTTTCAGGCAATGAGAATCAATCACTGATAATGGTAGGGAGGGGGGGAAAATCACACATTTCTTGTTAAAATTTAATTTCTAATGATGGTGTCTAAACATGAAAACCTGTATGCAGGGATTTTTTTTGTTTGGTTTGTTTTTTGGGTTTTTCATCCAGCTCCAAAAATGGCCCCTCCTGTACATGATGGCCTACTCTTCCAGAGGGCAGAACGCAGAAAAAGGTTTTTAACGGGTTTTTTGCGCAAGTTTTCGGGGGTGTTTTTGGGTTTATTTGGGCTCATCTCATATTCTCATTCAGTTCTATTTTTTGGGGGTCAAACTGGGATGAAAAAAAAGGGTGAGGCGGTTTTACTTTTTGGCAGGTATTTGTCAAAATGTTCCTACCCCCCTACTCTTTAAAATTTTTTAAAAATGAAAAAAAGGGGCCCCCGGGCCACGGGAAATGGGGAAAAAAGGGACACTGTCCCCTCATCTACCTATAAAAGTAGCCTTTTGTTTTCAGAAGAGAGATCGTGCCTATGCACACAGCTACGCCTTTGTACTCTTTACATATTAACAAAAAAATAAAAACAGCCAGAGGGCAACAGGTTTAAACCCACTTACTATTTGGTGCTGAAAGAAAATTTTCAAAAAGCCTTCACACAGACATATAATCCTTACAAGATGCGAGAAAAACATATTTATATATTAAAAATTTTTTAAAAAAAACGCCCCCCCCCCCCCCCCCAAAGCAGAACACCTGTAGGCTATTACACAACCCAACTTTATGTCCTCAATGTAACCTTTTCACCCAAAAAAATACTCCACAGATAGTGAAATGTTGGGGGGAATAGAGGGGCCATGATTATATTTAAAAGGATGAAGAAATGAATCATTCAAAATTAACAATGTTCCAAATTTCCCCCTGCATTTTTGAAAGGAAACAGCTGGGGAGATGTTTTACAAAGGAGAAATTTATTTGCTTATCTAATTTTGTTTCCCTTTTGGGTAATGAAATTAATCCATGAAAGACTTCTTTTTTTTTTTTTATAGCCATATGCCTAACAGTCTGCTTTTGTTTTTAATAATAATAGAAAAAAGCATCTCTCAACCATGATGAAAAACTGTGATCTGAGAACAATATCTGATTATCCCCTCCCGAAAGGAAAAACTCAACCAAAAAAACACCCTTGCCTGTTTTAAGCCCCTTTGGTTCAACCTGTCCTATTTATTAATGAAAATATTGCAATAAATTCACAAAGGAGAATAACCACCACGGGGGGGGGGGGGGGGGGGGGGGGGGGGGGGGGGGGGGGTGGGGGGGACAATTCCCCTTAGGACAAAAGGGCTCTTATTCTAAAGGCTTTGCATCAATTTAAAGTGAATTCCAAAAAGACATCACGATTACTACATTCCTAGGGTCAGATACACAGCTACCTTCTGGTGGGCAAAAAAGGGGCCGCAAACACAAGACCCTCACATTGGAGAACCTTTGGAGCCCTAACTGACAAAAACAATAAAAAAACAAAAAAAAAACAACAACAAAAAACCCCCCCAAAACCCAACCAAAAAAACAAAAAAAAGGGAAGGGGAAAAAAAAAAAAAAAAAAAAAAAGGGAAAGAAAAAAAAAAAAAAAAACATTGTTTTTTTAAAAAATGCCCCTTTTGAAGTCTTTTAAAAAAAAGGAAAGTTTTCCACCTCTAAGGGTAGAAAACTTTCATGTCTGTTACACACTAAAATTAATCCATCAAAATTATGACCAATGAAAAACTATCCAACAAACCCTTTCTTCCCTTACCTGGCAAGGGGGGAGGTAAGAGAGCCCCCTCTGGTGGCCGGTACCCCAACATCCCCCAGAGGGGAAAAGGAGTGCCCCCCACCGCCTCCCAAAACCACTGGTGGGGAAACTTGGAAGGGAACACCAACCCCACCTCCCTGGCTGTTTTTTGTACAGGTATCGGGAAACACCCAGTGCAGGTGAGGTCAGTGAGGGAAAAAGAGGGGGCCCCCAAAATGAGAAAGAGAGGGAAAGAAAGGAACCCAAAAAAAGGGGCCTATCAACAACAAAAAAATCAAAAAGCCACAGAAATTTCCTGCAGGTGCTTTAGTAGTAGGATCTGTCAGTCTCAAAGACTTATGGAGATGCGCTATGCCCTCAGGCTTAGAGCGCTGGTTTAAAATTTTTAATGTGGGAAAAGGGAAGTTTTTTTTACTCCATCGGAAAGGAGAATTTTTCTCGTTAGCCCGGGGGGGGGGCTGGGGGGGGGGGGGGGGGGTTTTTGGGGGGGGGAGGGGGTTGGGGGGGGGGTTGGGGGGGGTTGGGGGGGGGGGTGTTCTTAGCGGTGGGGGGGGGGGGGGGGGGGGGTTGTCCCCTGGAAGGGTTTCCCCTGGAAAGGCAATTTCCAAGACACATGGTTTTTCCCAAAGCCATTTGCAGGGGGCTGCCAGAACATTCTGAAAATACCCGCCCCCGACCACCCTGGGGACCCCCTTTGATTTTCCTCAGGGAGGGGGTTAAACACGACACCCTTTGTGCTTGCTGGGGGTTTTTTGTTGTTGTCATTTTACAGGTGGAAAAATTTTTTTACCCAACAGATGTCTTTGGAACATCCTTGGTATCAAGTGGCCAGAAGTCGTCTCAAAAAGAAGAACTGTGGGCAGGACCAGACACGCTCTATCTTTTAAAACTATGTGGTCGTAGGGATGTGAGGTGTCAGAGCTCAGCTTCTCTAGGGGCCAGCATGTTGGGGCGCTTTTCTTTACCTTCCCTGACCCTAAAAAGGGCAGGTTTCCCATTTACAGCCCGGGTTGAACTGTACTGAAACCAAGGTGATAAACAGGGAAACCCCTCCAATTGGCAAACCCGGCTCGACAATGGGGTTTTACAATAGGGTGGGGGAAAGCGAGAATTTAAAAAAGACCCGATGCTATCCCATCCCCGTATGTTCTGTAGGGTAGCACTATTTTTCTGGACAAAGGGCCCCCCTTTTCAGGCATGAGAATTTAATCACTGATGTGGGGGGAAGGAGGAAAAAATCATTCATTTCTTGTAAAATTTTAATTTCCCCGATGGTTGTCTAAACACGACATCTGTATGCATGGGATTTTTTTTGGGTTTTTTCCCAAATTTTCCTACCTGTTTTATAGTGGCCTACTCTTTCAGAGGGCTCAGAACAGGTTTTAACATTAAAGTGCGCAAGATGTTCTGTGTGCTTTCGGGGTTTTTCATTCAAACCGATTCTTTCCTGTAATTGACCACAAAAACCTCATTTGGGTTTTCTTTTTTGGCAAGGGAAAGTCTTAAACCACCCTCCACCTCTTCCTTCAGGTTTTTTAAAATAAAAAGGGAAAGGGCCCCTGGGCCATGTAAATAGGAAAAAAAAAAAAAAAGGGCATTTGTCCCCTCATCTACCTATATAAAAAAAAAGCCCTTTCATTGCTGAAGATCTATGCACACAGCTACATCTTTGTACTCTATCCTATATTTTAAAAAAATACAAAAACATAACAGTTTAACCTACTATTTGTGGTAGAACGAACATTATCAATGCTTTGGCACAGACATCATAATCCTTCACAAGATGCTGAAATCATTTTAAAAAAAAAAAAAAATTACCCCCCCCCCCCCCCCCCCCCCCCCCCCCCCCAAACTAGACAACACCTGTAGGCTATTACATAATGTATGTCCTCAAGAAACCCTTTTCACCCCAAAAAAAACTCCATAGAGAGACTGTTAGGGGATGAGAGCCATAATATTAAAGGGTGAAGAAAGGATGAATTTTTTTCAAAATTAACAATGTTACATTCTCATGTATTTTCAAATGAAAAACAAGCTGGGGGGAGATGGGAGGGGGGGGGGGGGGGGGGGGGGTATGTTTACAATGGAGGAATTTTATTTGGGTTAAATCTTAATTTTCTTTCCCTTTTGGGTAGTGAAATCAATCTGTGAAAGACTGGCTAATTCTTTTTTTTCTGTTTAATAGACATATGCAGTAACAGTTTGCTTTTGTTTCAATAATAATACAAAAGCATCTCTCAACCATGATAAAAAACTGATGATGGGAGAAAAATAATCAGATTATCCCATCCCCAAAGAAAAAAACTCAACCAAAAAACACCATTGCCTGTTCAAGCTCTGGTCAACCAGTCCTATTTGTTAATGAAAATATTGCAACAAATTACAGTAGAGAACTAACCACCACAGGGATGGGGGGGGGGGGGGGAGGGAGGAAAACAATCTGATGACATAGCATCTCTTATTCTAAAGGCTTTGCATCAACATAAAGCTGAATTCCTGATGACATAACGATTACTACATCCTAGAGTCAGAACACAGCTACCTTCATGGTGGGCAAAAACGGCCGCAAACACAAGATCTCACCATTGGAGAACCTCGGAGCCCTTACTGAGGAACAATAAAACAAAACAAAAAACCCCAAACAAACCAAAAACAAAAAGAGATGGAAAAAATCAATAAAACACTGATTTAAAAAATGACCCTAGAGTCTGTCAAAAAAGGCACATTTCCACCAAAAGGCAGAAAATTTTCATGTCTGATACACACTAAAATACACATAAATTTATGACACAATGAAAACTATCAAACCAACCCATTCTTCCCCTTACCTGGCAAGGTGGGAGGTAAGAGAGCCCCCTCTGGTGGCGGTACCCCAACATCCTCCAGGGGAAAGAAGTGACCACCACGCTGCCAACACTGGTGATGTGACTTGGAAGGAACACAACCCCAACTCCCTGGCAGCCTTTGTACAGGTATCTGAAACATCCAGTGCAGGTGATGTCAGTGGACAGAGGATGGACAGAATGAGAAAGAAAGGTGCGTAGTAGTAGGCATCTGTCAGTCTCAGAAGACTATGGAGATGCCTCTAGGCTCTAGAGCGCAGAGTCTTTCTTTATTCTTTTATTTTGAGGATAATGGAATAAGCACTAGTGCTTTTTTACATCCAATCCTTGTGTGCATGCAGTTTTGTAAAATTTGTCATCTGTTCCCATGGCACACAATGGTCTACTCTCCCGAAAAATGGATCAAGTTTTAACATGTGCGCAAGATGTTCTGCCTGCATTCGCACACGAGACCTAGGTTTATAGTCTCATCTGAAGAACTTTTGGGGGGAGTGGAGTTGGCACTTAGGTAAGACGAGTTCTCCTCTTCGACAAGATTCAAACCCGCGTCAGCATGTCACAAGTTTGGGTTGGAGGGCAAGCTGTTACCCATGCAGCAGACATCCCCCCCCTTTTTTTTTAAATCTCTGGAAGGGTCCAATGGAAAGGCGATTGTGGATAAGAATTGTTCCAGTTTCCGTCGCAGGAGCCGCCAGAATGTTTCCATATACAGCTCCGAACCGCACTGGGGACTCCAACTCTCTGATTTTTCCCCAGGAATGGTGTTTACCTCTTAGTCTCATATAGAGAACTGACACTACCAAATTCCTTTTCATGGAAGGATTTAGCCAAAATGAGCTGAAATGGGTGGGTATGTTTAAAATGTAATATCTCTCATACTTTAAAACAGATCCTCAGAAATCTGAGAATACCGTTTGCAAAGAATTGTTACATATGTTCCATTATTTTTCTTACATGTTCATATCATGTGTCAAAGTTGTTTGTTTTGATTGTAATCATTATGTAATCTCTAGCACACAACATAACTGTGTGAGTGGTGTCTCCATGTATTCTGTATGAAAACACTACAATACTAAATGTAGAACAAACAAAAATCATAAAACATGCCTTATGCATAAAAAAAACTATTTAAAAAAAGTCAATATGATACTGCGTTATCAATCAAGCCACATTGACGAACATTGGCAGAAATCCCTTGCCACAAATGTCACTGGCCAAGCCACAACACACATTCTGATTTTTGTTGATGACCCAGAATAGAAGTTCATGATCCACAACTAAAATGAGCGCCATTAAAGATCTCCCTCCCCCCTCCTTTCCAAACAACAAAAAACTCCAACATTCAGTCAAGATTACAGTGTGTGGGAATGACCTCATTGTTGCGCCAAAATTATGGGTTCAAAATTTCCACATTCTTACAAAAATCTGAGATCATTAGTGTGTTCAGGCCACCCAGTTCCATCTCTCTGGCTATCTTTTCCTAGTCCCAATGCTTAGCCAGCACAATTTTCAATTAAACACTCTTTTAAATCGACAGAATTGACGTAGGTGTCGAATGCAGGTTCAGCCATGATGAAGAAAAAATGGGTCACAAAAAATCCGAAGAAAATTAGTGAAAAATTTCCCTGAAGTCAACGCAGAAACAATTTTGCTGCTAGCAGCCAGTACACAAACACTTCCCTAAGGTGTCTCGCGCCCATGTGCAGAGAGAAAAGGTTTCGTTGGCCATACTCAGCTTATAAACGTATGACGTGATGATACTGCGCTTATGTATGGTTTATGAGTACGATGTTACTGCACTTTGGTGCGCTTTACGAGACTTAACAGCTAAGCACAACGTGTGCATGCTGGTTTTTCATTTTGTCATCCGCAGGCGGGAATGCAAATCATACTGACAGGCCCCGCCCTCCCTACAGGGGGAGCTTCCTATTTCATTCCAGACTTTCAGGGCAGTGGAATCAGCACTGATGATTGTTAACTCCTGCTGAAGAAGCCTCTCAAACAGGCGTGGTTCAAACCTGCGCAACCAGATCGCTAACTCTACCCACTCTAACCACTAGACTATCCATCCCACTTCCTAACTGCGAAATAAAACCATAAAAAGAACACGAGGTTTTTTTTACCTTAGATTCTTCAATCTGTGACTGAAAATTCCTGGCAGTGGTGTGGGTGATGCCCAGCTAGCCCTTTGGTTGAAGGTTCCCACCCCGTCATGGATGTGCTAAACTGTGTCTGCGCACTTGCCGTCTTCTCTCCACATCCGCTGAATGTAAGGTGAAATCGTCATCTGGAACAAGTGACATTCATCGTTAGATACAAACCAACAGTATTCTAATTCATACATCATTATACTGATTCAAACAATTAAAAGCAAATGTATGCACATATTGATCATACACAATTCTGCGCGTGCATGTGTCATTGTATGATTTTGTACGTGCATGTCCATTTCTTAACTAGCCTAGCTCACAAGTAAAATTTTGGCATCAAAATTTTTAATGACACATATTTTGTGCACATGTTCATTCCTCAACTAAATCTCACCGCGAGTAAAATTTAGTTGTCTCAAAATGTTTAATGCCACATAGTTACCTAATGCTGGATAAGATAGCCATGTTCCCTGAGTGGGAATGAGTGTGCAGGAGTTTTTACAGTTCATACACTCAAGAAAAAAAAAAAGGGGGGGAGGGGGGGATTTCAAGGGGCTTTGATGGTGAGCAAACAAGTCCCATTCATTAGCGAATCTCAAAGAGTTTTAGCTGAGATATGAAAACAACCTGGTGATGAAGTCTAGTAAGTTGTGGTAAAGCAAACTGTGTCATTTTTTTTTTGTTGCAAAACAATGTGCAACCGCACAATGACAGATCTTAAATGTCTCTTTCCTTTTTGTGTGTGGAAATGCTTCTCTCGCATTTTTCTGAAATGTGTGTGTATATTTTGTCCCCCCCCCCCCCCCCCCCCCCCCCCCCCCCCCCCCCTTTCCAGAAAACCCCTGCACCCCCCCTCCAAAAAAAACAACAACAAACAAAACAAACAACACTCTAAAACTAAACTTACAAAAAGTAGTCAAATACAGGGAAAAAAACGGTACACTGAATCTGAAAAGTACACAAAGTCAACTTTCCACTGTTATTCTTATCAATTCTAATTTATATTTTTATGAATTTTTAAACTATGGCCAAAATAGAGCATTAGAGCATAGCAACACATATGACTGATAAATGGAGGTTGACACTACCATGGCACTCGACTTGAGGGCAGAAGGAATTGAGATGGGTAGGGAGGCTTACAATTACATCACTGTGGTAAGTGGTCTGGGAGAGCTATGGAAGAAAGAGAAAGATAATACTCAATAGATCATTTGGCAGACCTGGTTGCATTTCGTGGAGTTCCTTACAGTTAATGTGGATAGGGGAACAGAGTAAACCCGAGTAACTTAACGTAAGAGACATCGTGTACACTATATTTTTGGAACAAGTTCGAAAAGTCAAACATGCCTACTGCTCAATTTGTCCGGTCAACATTTTCTCTCCCTAAAAGAAATATCATGTTTTGTCTTGAGCTCTCGATTTAGCAGCGACAAGTTTACCACATTCATCTTCCTACGCTTCACAATGTCGAAATAACCAGATGAAGCAAAAAATCAAGGCTGCAGTACTTACAGATCTAGCACATTGAGCAGTGTTTTCTCCCGCCATGTTTAACGTAACTTTGCTCCCTTCGTTCCGGTGCTTGTATTTCAGCCAAAAATCTTGAAACCATGTTGGATTTCTTTGTCTGAGTTAACTATTTCTCAAATAAATACCTTGGCTTTTTTCTTTTTTTCCCCTCCACCACTGGGATATGGTAAAGTGAGTGATCTGTGGTGATGGCAGTGCGTGGTTCCACTTTCAGGCCATACTCCAGCATTATTCATGCCCACTTCCGTTTTTCATGTAACCTCTAGGCTAGGCCTATCATTTATTATTATCATTATTATTATTATTAATTTTTTTAAAAAGTCACTAACGTGGCATTACGCAAAATACGCACTTTTTTGTGAAAGACAAGTTCCTGATTCACAACTAATATGATACACATGGATTTTTTTTTTTCTCAGCAATCACTGTACCCCATCATTCCTTCGTTTGTCTGCTAGGCCTAGCCTCCCAACCAAGCAATGTTCGATGGTCCTTTAA
Organism: Stramonita haemastoma; assembly: GCA_030674155.1. Classification (NCBI taxonomy): domain Eukaryota; kingdom Metazoa; phylum Mollusca; class Gastropoda; order Neogastropoda; family Muricidae; genus Stramonita; species Stramonita haemastoma. Next base: position 12,268,591 of record CM060342.1, on the reverse strand, counting down.
AACTTTCTCATGACTAGGCCTACCTAGCACCAGTAAATATCCCCAACCCCTAAACAATCCCACAGTGTATTTTAGTATATCTTGAATTATTCTATTATTGCCAGGATTATATATAATGAAGAACCATTCATGGGCTTTTTTCCCCATCCAGTTCACGTATGTACGGAGTTTTATAAATTTTGTTATCCGTTCCCACCCGCATACAATGGCCTACTCGTCCGAAAGGCGGAACAGGTGTTAACATGTGCGCAAGATGTTCTGCGTGCGTTGGCACACGGGACCTCAGTGTATAGTCTCATCCAAAGGACTTTCTTATTCTTATTTCTAGAACCCCTATCGACTCTTCCCGTCCCCCCTCCCCACCTTCCTATAAAATTTATCAACAGACCTACTATAATTAGCCAACGGAAATCTGCAAACATTTCCACCCCCAAGTATCCCAAAGCGCTCAGATACAAAACCGCACAAGGGCCCAATGAAATAAAATAACGATAGTATAATTGGAGAAAAAGTTTACGTTAGAAAAATGATAGACACAGTACCCACAACATTTACACTTGAAATAAATATATCACAATAGGCCCTAATGTATTTTACATCAACATACTCACCTCCAAAGCTGGTATAGAATTAGAAAGCAGTGTTGGCGTGACTGTTAAAGGGTGCACAAAACTGACAAAAGGTAAAAATCCATGTGCGGAAAAACTCATGCCTCCATTTTGTGAAAGTTCTGACATTTAGGCCTAGAAGACGTAGGTTCACGCCTTCAACACGCTTCGTGCAACACGCACACATACACAGTTCAGCTAGGCGTAGGGTCAACAACACAGGCAAGCCACACATACATACGCGCGCGCGTGAGTGACCCCCCCCCCCCCCCCCTTTCCAAAACACACACACACACATACACACAACGATGCTTAGGCCTCACTCCCGTCAAAACAGAATAGGCCTTCAACAGTCACACAGGGAATAACACGATAAGTAAAATATCGCACGTTCTCTTTATGTTTAAATTGCAAACCAAAAACATAGATCTAGATCTAAGTCCCTAATGAGCTATTATATTGCATTTTTTTCTTCATCTGTTGATTAATTAAGCGAATTACTCGAAAAGCTCATACACAAAGATGGCTGCTTAATTCTAGATCAATCACCTGGGTTTTAAATTATTGGAAAGATTCTTGTTTAAAAAACAAAAAAACAAACCCACAGACCCTCCTCTCCCCTTAACACCTCCCCCCCCAAAAAAAAAAAAAAAAAAAAAATTGAACTATATGTGTGGATTTTTGTTGTTGCTGGCACCTGCATACATCCTATGCAATTTCCACCAGAGGTAAGGCATTTATTTATTTGACAGGCAACTCGATGTGGAAGCACTGTCTCTTGCTGTCATGACATAGCTCAGTAGGCTAAATAGATATTATTATTGTGCCGAACTTGTCAAGTTCTGCGAAATCTGACACACTAGCACTAACGCTGCTGTCAGGCACGATAGCATTGTTATTCCTACGATGATTTTATCTGAATCATAGTTATAAGTCTTGCAGAAGGCCTAGGCCTAGGCTAGCCAGCACGAATCTACCCGTGAACAGATCCTGGTAGAATTGAAGATAGGGGTAGCTTATTTATTTTTTTCTTTTTCGACTTCCCAGTCAAAATACTGTGAGGACCTGCCAATTCTTTAGGCCTACTATATTCGCGAATACCTGAAATATACACACGAGGTGTCCAGTTGAGTGGATTTTTACTCCCTGGAGTTGTGCGTTCCCCAGCTTAAACACTCTAGGGATTAACCCAGAATGCGCACTCTGACTCACTCAACCCACCTGGGAATCACTGTGAGATTAAAACTGCACACTGAATGAGAAGTTTGCGTGTATGACTATTTTCAAGTACCTCACCATATAGGCAGCCATACTCCGACTTCAGAAGAAATCCCCTGGAGTTAACATCAGTACTGACTCTACTCTCCTGACAGTCCAATGCAGACTATAAACACACACACACTCATCTACCTACCTACCTACCTCCCTCCCTCCCTATCTATCTATCTATCTATCTATCTATCTATCTACCTATCTATCTATCTACCTACCTATCTATTTATCTATCTATCTATCTATCTATCTATCTATCTATCTATCTATCTATCTATCTATCTATCTATCTATCTATATCGAGAGATTATATAAACTGAAGTGCCGTATGCACACAAACACACGCCACGAAACATCTTCCTGTCTTAGAGAAGAACATAGGCCTACAATGGTCATTAGGATGGACAACTTGAACATACCCAGCATGCACTCTTGCCTGAGAGAAATGGGCACCGCCAGATTCAACCTGCCCAGGACACATTGCCTAGAAAATTCAGTGCAGTGCTCTCAAGTGACTTCTCAAGGAGTTAAGGAGGAAGTTTACAAGTCATGGTATAGTATAATTATAAAAAAATGAACAGCAACACTGGACACATAATATGTGACGCTCCACCACATAAGGAGTCGCTTTACACCAGAGGTCAAGATTTAGTTATTAACATTTTATTAATCTGCAATGAAATGGCTATACAATACAAAAATAACATATTGAAAATTGGACAATTTTATGAAAAGTTATCACAAGTTGAAATGATAGACTGCAGGAAATTACAAAACGAGAAAAGGACAAGTTTAGCACCATAATAAATGGTCAGAATGAGGGCTTGGGCATTTGTAAAGCACGTTTAAAGGCAAAAGGATACAAAATTATGACTTGATATTTCATTAGAAGGTAAAAATAATAGCTATAGTTTTATAATCAAACAAAATCTGAAAATTGCCAACTTGACCTCACCTTCCTTTTATGGCTCCTAGTGGAAAAGAGGGTTATGTGCTAAGGGACTCATTTCGTGGTGGAGCGTCACATATAATGAGAGAGACTTAAGAGAGAGGGAGAGAGAAATAAACTGCCGACATAAACAAGAGGACATAACCCGTCCGAAAAATAAAGCTGCGTACGAAAACCTAGAGCTGCTTCCCTTTAACTGCTGCACAAATTGTCATGATTACTTCCCTTGTCTCAAGCACACATGATGCAGAATTCTGTTCTAAAGTCACCTAGCGACAAAGTTCTTGCTTTGTGTTGGCCTTTCAAATGATATTTATAAATTTAAAAAAAAAAAAAAAAGGGGGGGGGGGAGGTGAAAGGAGGGGAGGGGAAACAGTTTTGTAAAAGTCTGTTCTTTTCAAATCTAAAACTTTCAAAGCAAAGGTTAAAATGTAATCACAATGTACTGAACTTGTCAATACAGTAAACTTCCCTGACTAGTTTTAAAGGTTAACTGTCCTTTGCTTGTTTAAATAAAAAAAAAAAAAAAGAGTTGTATGTACATAATATTTTTGGAAAAAAACCCCAATATAGCTTGTTTCTTGTTTGTGATTTAACTGTAAATTTGAATACACTTTAAAAAGGTGCCTTCATGAACTGGGAAACTTTTTTTTTAAAGGTCTGGTTTGGATTTCACTTATTTTCAGGATTCTAAATGAAGGTTTTCTTGACTTTCAAGAAAACCTTAAAAAAAAGGGGGGAGGGAGGGAGAGGGGGAGGTGAGGGAGAGGGAGGGAGGAGAAATATGGGGGCCTCTATGACTGCTGGAAGGGTATACCCTCAAATGACTTTTTGTCATTCTAAAATAGTACCAGTTTTATCAGAAACCTTCAGTGTTGTAAACAATCTGCTCAACCCAAGTACCCTTTCTTACAGTGCAAAGAAAAAGGAGTCAGTCTATGCAGTGTTTGACACATTGAAGGTCCATGTAGCATTGCTTCACTGTATTGTGAAATATGGACAGTAAAGAGAAGTTGCTGATCCGCTTCTTGACAATGAGTACAGGCACTCAATGGCTCTGTGATATGTGGTGAATACACCGATCATAATTCATCTTACGCATACCTCGCATGTCTGTGGTTTCTTCCCCGGAGTCCTTGATAACACAATACATCACATATGACACTACTAGACAGTGTACAGCCCAAACCTGGAGTTGGATGAGAAATCTGGTCTGGAGCACAAGACTTTGGCCAAGTTACTGTAGCTAAAGGCAAGATCTAGAGTATAATATATTGTCCCGTCCTATTTGCTTTATCCACACAAACAAGTTGTCTCTGTGGTATGGATTGTCACTGTGATGATAATCCCAAAGACAAAACTGACAGATCAGCCACATGGTTAACTGACTGCTGGTCGACAGGAAAACAACAATGCTCAAAATTTCTTCACTCTGACAATTTACTTTGGTTGAAAAAGCTTCCAGTAGAACTGAAGGATCTGATTTATAAGGTACTTTCAGCTTTTTCCCCCCAAAAAACCATTTTTAGTGAGGGAGTAAAGTTTGGAAGTGGGGGGGGGGGGGGGGCATTGCTTTTATTTTAGCATATGTAAGTTTGGACTTTTTGTTATTTTAACATAAGAAAAAAATCCTTTTCAGCTTATGAAACAGTTGTTACTTTAGCCCCTTAGCATGTTTCAAACTGTAGCTTATAAATGTAAGTATAAATTATGTAAGTGTGGGCTGCTCTGTTCGGTATTTGAACATAACTGTAGTTAAATAACTCTGTCTAATCTTTGGGTACTCTACCAACTATAGATTTTTATCGTCGAGTGTTCCCCCCCTTAACACTCCAGGAGGTCATTTAGAATACATGCACTCTTGTCTCAATGATCCTACCTGGGAATCACTGCGAGATTGAAAGTACACACTGGATGAGAAGTTTGTGTGTATGTCTGTTTTGAAGTAACTTGCTTTTCTGGCAACTGTTCCGACTTAAGAGGATTTTCCTTGTTTTGTGCCGAGTGTTATGACGTAAGCTTGTCATGGCTGAAGACAATCTCAACATAACATTGTCAAAGCATAACAACATGTTCATGTAGGCCTTTTGGCACTTAAGCTGACATCAATAACGGACACAGCTTTTGACCTGGGCCATTCATTTGGCAGGTTGAAAGATTTGTTTTCTGTACTGACCATGTTAAATGAATCTGTGTGTGTGTGTGTGTGTGTGGTGTGTGTGTGTGGTGTGTGTGTGAGAGAGAGAGAGAGAGAGAGAGAGAGAGAGAGAGAGAGAGAGGAGAGAGACAGAGACAGAGAGACAGACAGAGAGACAGAGGAAGAGAGTAAACATGCACACACACAAATGCACATTTTCAGTTCCCAAAAACCAAGGACACACGGAGAGAACATTCAAGTTTTTAATTGTTTCATACAGCAATGAAAGCTTGTACAAGTACACCAACATCATAAATTAAACTCTCTATGTATGTACATGAAATGTTGCACAATTATTGTTAACCAAAAAGTCCAAGACTGGGATCAGTGTACAAGTTATGGATAGATCTGTCAGTGTCAACTGTTTTATCTGTGATGGTCCGGTTTCTTTATTTTTAAATTTTCTTTTTCTTCAAAAAATAGCGTAGACTCTTCTTGGATTGCATTGTACTGTTGAGATAACAAGTGTGTGTGTGTGTGTGTGTGTGTGTGTGTGTGTGTGTGTGTGTGTGTGTGTGTGTGTGTGTGTGTGTTGTGTGTGTGTGTGTGTGTGAGTGAGTGTGTGGGAAATTCAGGCTGCTCTATAATTATGTGAACAGCACATCATCATACAGTGATGCATATATTCTATCTGCGTAGAATGCCTATGAATGAGAATGTGTGTGTGTGTGTGTGTGCGCATGCGCGTGTGTGCATGCCTGTGTGCCAACTACTGCCAGGTTCTCTGTATGCACCAGACATGCTGTACAAAGGTGGATCTTGGTTTAGTCTTATCGAAAAGACTATCACCCTTTGTCACTCAATATCATTACTGTATGGATTTTACTTCCCCCAACCAACCAACCACACAGGGTATGGGACACCTTGGATGCCACCTTTTTTGATATCTAAACAATCTCTGATAACAGCATTCTCCTGGCAGGCAGTCTGACAAATTTCTGTCTGAAATATATATTGTGCTCTGTGTGTGTGCGCACATGTGTGTGTGTGTGTGTGTGCATATGAGGTGTGTCTGCATGTTGAAAAGACAAATCCAATTCGGCAGAAAACTTCATACCGAACAAGCGAGGTGACTCTGTATATTTATAAACAAAGCGACGCTCACTTGCTCGGTACTTACTTCAATATCATCCTCACCTCTTCACAAAATCCAATGAAAAATACACGTTGGATGAAACAATGTCCATGACAATGTAATTCATGAGGAGAGGAGAGACAGGAGAGAGGAGGAGGAGGACAGGGAGCAATACTTGGGGGGGGGGGGGGGGGGGGGGGGGAGGAGAGAGAGAGAGAGAGAGGAGAGAGAGGAGAGAGAGAGAGAGAGAGAAGAGAGAGAGAGAGAAGGACCAGAGAGAGAGAGATGGGGGGAGGAAAAAAGGACAAGGCAGAGCACGCCAACAGCTGGCCTTTCTGATCCTGGAGTGGAGATGGTGCCTCCTCCATGCCCATGACAAACACAATCTGTGACCGTTAACACGCAATGATATCCTGGATCCTTTGTTTTGTCATGAAAGCCGGTCTCCTTACCATCAACGCTCCTCCCCCCCCCACCCATACTCCCAAATTTCACTCAGGTCATCATCACCTTATTCATCTCACTTTCCATGACCCAGAAGAACCAATACGTGTTTGACCGACTACCGCTGAAACAGGGAGCTCAAGTCTCCACAAATCTGGGCAGCAAACAGAGGACACTTTCTCTGGATCTGAAGAACTGAGATATATCACTAAACTATCTATCTAGAAACAGGACTGAAGTGTCCTTATCTCTGCAGAACTCGAGTTCTTTGGCCATAGATTATAGGTCATAATCTAAAATACAAAGAACTGAAGATTGCAATATCTATGACAAAACAGGTTACAAGGTTTTTTTGATGGCAAAAAATGCCATTTTTTTCTTTTAAATGATAGAAAAAAAACTTAAGAACTGATATATGTCCAAAATCTATGCTTCAACAATCAAGAAACAAAAAGGAAAAGAGAAAGAGGACACTACACAATTTCTGTTCTCAATTTCTCCACAAATTATTTTAGAAGAAAACTCAGGGTGCTTTTCACAACTTTGATGATGTTTTACTTGTTTGTTTGAGGAGAAATGTGAACATCCCTTTAAACGTGTTCACCTTGACGATAAACCTTCAAACGGACACAACGAACACTGCTGAATGATCTGCCTTGTCTTGCCTTCCTCTCTTCCCTCCAGCATTCCAATTGTACAGCAACATCAAACAGGCTCAAGGCCAATATTATTTAAAATAGTCAACCCCCACCCCATCCCCCCAAAAAGGAAAAAAAAGTTTCTAAGAACTGAAAAAAGCCCCCCAAAATCAATTGCAACATGTATGTTTTCAAAAAACTTACACTCACATATATATTTTTTTTAACTTATACTATGAGCACTGATGAAACTATAAAATAAACAAAAAATTTAAAAAAAAGAAAAGAAAAGAAAAAAAGTTGTAAAATGTTAAACCAAACTCAAGACAACAACCAAACAACTTGGAGATGGGGAGGAGGGGTGGGGGGGGAGAGAGAGAGAGAGAGAGAGAGAGAGAGAGAGAGAGAGAGAGAGAGAGAGAGAGAGAGAGAGAGAGAGAGAGAGAGGAGACTCCAAAATGAAGACGGTGATATGCTTCGTGATAGGAAAAATGCCGCACAGACAACTAAACGAACAACACTGAGGCATAACATGATAATAACAAGTCACTGATCCTGATGGCGTCTGTGAACAAAATATACACCACGGCAATGTACGAGGATGAAACTCCTCAATGACGATAGTCCAAACAAATTTTGTACATCGATGACTACAGCCCACAGGACTGTTTGTCCCCCCCCCCCCCCCTTCCCAGGGTCCACCACACTGTGAGCTGAGTGCAGCAGACAAAGCAGACAGCTCCAGGTTGGGACAGGCCCAGCGCAGACAACAAAAAAGAAAAAAAAAAGATGAATAGAAGACGCTTCTGAGATTGTTGTCATTGTTTTTTTTCTCTCTCATCATCTACTCACTGCCACACACACAGTATTTGTCATCGCCCTTTCACAACAGTCTCACTCTGCTCTTGCACTTGCGTACGTACGCACCTCCAATAACCGCTTGCGTGCTTTTTTTCCTCCCTCCCTCTCTCTCTCTCACTGATGTATCATTTATACAAAACAATCACACCGCACTGTTCCCAAAATCTGATATTCATTATTCATCTAGCAGACTCACACACCACATACACCAACAATCCCTGCCAGCACACACACATACATGCACACACACACCCAACCCCATCCTGAGACAATGTTTAGACAGTTGTCGCATTTCAACTCTTGAATGAAGCAGACTGCGAAACATGCAGCACTTAGAAAATCGGCGATGAGAAATGATGGTATGAACATTGGGGGGGGGAAAGTCCTCCAGGCTTGAGGACTAGCCAATGACAAAAAGAGTATACACACACACACACCACGCAGAGCCTGCAGGAGGTGGAGAGGTGGAGGTGATGTTTCCACCTTGAAGTGTTCACTACAGGAGAGGTGTGAGAGAGTGTCCATGATGAAAGCTTTAAGCCAGATTCTCACACTAGGCCACCAACACCTTCCACACATCACAACACACAGCCCTGCAATTGTCGCACAGGCATAAGTTTCACACACACACACACACACACATACCAAGATTTGCATTGTTTCAGGAGTGCATTGGTTTGATATACCCCCCCCTCCCCCCCCCAATCTTTCCCTACAAAGCTGATTACAAGCTGGAGCTGGTCAGAGTCACCTGCCCTTGAAAATGAAACCAAACCAAGTCCCGACGTCTAGTTGGGCATTGGGGGTAACTACGGATCAAACTGGTGACCTGTTTTAACAACATTCTTTGGGGACAAAACTGCAGTTTGCTGGAAAACTGTTCATGTGATTTTTTAAATAGATGTTTCACACTCAGCCTTCGTGACTGCTCAGAGTCCACTAGTTAATGAATTAAGTAGAGCCGATGGTGTACACAATGAAGAAATGATCTTTCCCACAATGACCCAATGGTGCTGCTGCTCTTTCATAGAAGAGCTATTCAAACTTCAGGACAGACATTTTAGGAAACAACGAAAAAAAAGGACACCCCCCCCCCCTCCCCCCAAGCTTGCAGAAAGCTTCCAAAAGAATGTGAATGTCACATTCAGTCTTAAAAAAACAAACAAACCAACCCCAAATCAAAACATAAATTTGTACCTCCATGCCATTTGTCAATGTAGGTGACCTTCCTTACAGAACACGCTTCCATCCCAAACAAAAAATCCCAACAACAATCCCCCCCCCTCCCCCCCCCCCTCAACCAGTCTACAGACTGCATCAGACTAAAGAACGCAAGAACCAAAAAAAACAATACCAGCATCAATCAATTACAGAGAGAAAAAAAAAAAGACCAAACTGAAAACACATCATTTCTATTCCAAAAGTACTGAAATACATTCGGAAGAAGAAAAAATGATGGCAACTGCATCTTTGTACAGCTTTGCAAAAGGTTGGTTGAAAACGAAAAAAACTGCAGGGGGTGGGGGTGGGGGGGGTAGGGGTAGGGGGCTGTGCCCAGTGGTGCTCAAGAGACCCGCTGACCTTTCTGGGTCCTCCCCCCCCCCCTCCCCGCACCCTGACCTCCCAGCAACCAACAGCTCTCCTCTCTGCTTGCTCCCCCCTGAAAAGCAGCTAGCCCGGTCGTGTCTTTCTCCCAACATCTTCTAGTCGAAAAAAAACCAACAAAATCCAATCAAAAAATGGTGAAAAGCGGTAGGCCTGCTGTTCCCTGGCTAGAAGACATTTCTCTTGACAGAGGAGATCACTCCTGTATGTGTGTGGGGCGTGTGGGGCCCCCCAGTGTGGGCCACCCCCCCCTTTCCCCTTGAATCCTTGCAGGACTCTCTACATCATCCACCCGCCTGAGATCTTCAAAATAGCAAAAAAAACGCCGCCGCACCGAAATCCCTCCTGTGCCTAGCTGGGGAGGAAGGAAGGAAGGAAGGAAAAGCTTGTTCTGACTTGGAAGCGAACAAACCACAGCTCTCATCTAGCTCAGGTCATGCGGTGGTGACAGGGAAAAACACCCAATGTCATCGTCAACTGATGCTACAGTTAGGTTACTACCCCCTCATGGGGCCAAACATAAACGGCCCCTTGTTGGTGACAGGTGATTTGCCAGAGCAGTCAGCCACCGTTGGGGGGGGGGGGGGGGGGGGGGGGGGGAGGGGGGGAAGGAAACCCAACTCCAAAGTGGCTTGGAGTGACAGGGGGTAAACTGACAGTGCACAGTTAGTTACCTCACTGCTATCTTCAATGACAGTCGTCAACATTGCTGCAGACTGAGGGGCCGACACACACACACACATACCCATCCTGGTCTTTGCTTTAGAGTGGTAACAGTCCATGACCAAAAAAACCCCCAACACAAAAGCCCATTTCAAATATGAATTTGAAAAAAAAACCCAGCAAAAAACAAATAAACCAAGTTGTTATTTTTGTAAAAACGTGTGCTCCCCAAAAAAAACCAACAACAGTAGAACATGCCTTTCCCACCCTCCCCAAAGTTTTCAGAAAAAGCCCCCAAACTGTCAAGACAACAGTAAGAGTTAGTTGTGCATGCACTAATTGGATTAATCCAGTATACATTTTTAAAAAAAAAAAAAAAAAAAAAAATCGGGTACATAAGACACCAAGGATCGACAGACCCTTTCTCTACTTTTGTTGACCCTGACAAGAAACACAGCCGTCACATGGTTTACAGTTCCTTTGACAGTAGGATATGAACACGGGTGTATTCCTTGCAGAATGGTCGCACCTTTGGACATTGTCTGTGAGTGAGAGCTGAAAATAACGTACACCGAAACCGTCCACTGTTTCCAAGTCTGTGTAGAGGAAAGAAAAAAAAAACCAAAAGAAAAATTCCACCTGTGCCAAGGCAACACAAAGTGGACACTTTTGAGATTTCTGGCCGAATGTAGGGCCTAGGTTTGTTCTCCTTGTCCCTTCTCCTTGACAGATCCTAGAGCTGAGCTGAGCTGAGCTGAGCTGTCCCAGTCACGACGTAATCATCGTCCATCAAGGAAGAAGACAAAAAGGAGTGATGTATCATCTTTTTTGTTTCTGTTTTTCTTTCTTTCTTTCTTTCTTGTTTTTTTTGTTCAGAGTTGGGGAGTTAGCGCTCCCCTTGCTGCTACGATGGCCTGATGGGATGAATGAATGAATGAATGACTGATCAGCGAGGCTCGCTGGATGAGATAATGACACTGACATGTTGTAGGAATTGAAAGCACTGGTGGGTAATCTTTTTTTTTATTATCTTTTTTTTTTTTTTAATCTTTTCTTTTGTAAGGTAGGTTTCCTCTAGGTTCAACAAGAGGCAAAGTCTGTTAATTAAGGCTCACGTGTGACTTGTCTAACTGTTAGCTGCTCTTTTGGTTGTCATTTTGTTGTTTTTTCCCATGGAAACAACAATCATGACAAGACTTGTGTTTGAACTAAGTTAGTTGGACAGTTTTGGGTTTTTTTAATAGTTTTTTTTTTTAATACAGAGACAGATAAAAAGGCAGAGAGGAAAATCTCTTTTGCAAATGCAATCACCCGTTTCTGCATTTTGAACAGCCAGACTTTCAAAGCAGAAAGCAGAATGGGGATTTTGTGCAAAAGACAGTTTCCGTGTATGCAATGTTAAAGCTGTATTCGTTTCACAGCTCTGACAGGAATCGGAAACGGAAAATGCCGACCGAGAAGTGGCCAACAGCCTGACAACGATGGAAAGTTGTCAAGTGGTCAGACCCGACAAAGCTGTGACTGGGGGTTATCTGACAACATTGGTCAAAACTTTTCTCAGGGACAGTTGCAGATGGGTCAAATTCACTATGACTTAGTTGTTCAAAGGACCAGTTCTAGAAATGGAGACCTCCACAGAGAAAAGGCTAAATCTTGCAAATTGAGACACCCGACATCAAAGATGTGGTGATCACTTCAGGTCTCTCTACCTTTGTTCTCTCTTTCATCCCTGTCTATTGCGTGTGGGGAGACACTTGCTGTCATTGTCTACTGGGAGGTACTATCTTGAATCCACTTACAAATGTCGATAGATAGGCAACTTGTATCAACTTCTAATTGTAAAGTCTTATTGCAGACACAGAAACGGGTATGTACGGAAAAGCGTAAAACTCCGAACAGCTGATACTTCGCTTGAAACACGTGAGCCAACAACTTTTCCCAGATACAGACTTCTGTCCCCCAGCTGCTCTCTTTAATTCAGCTTTTCTGGACTCTTCAACATTTCCCACACTTTTTTCTTCTTCTTTTTCCATGAAGAAAACGTCTCTGAATCAGGTTGGGAAGAGGAAAATATTTAAAAAAAATAAAAAACCCCAACAGAAATGTCTAAACTGAAGAGACAACAACTGGAAAAACAAAGTCTTCAAACATCATGCATCATCAACAAGGGCAAAAAAACCAGTTTGTTGTTGTTGTTGTTGTTGTTTTTCCTGGTGTCCAAGGTGAGAAGCTTGTGTGATGTTTGCTGAGAAAAGTCATGCCATGCCCCCTGACCTGAGTGCTGAAGACAGCCGGGACCACACTCCGCCATCCGTGCCGACGACGATGACGACAACGACGATGACGATGCCACAAGGTCAGGAGCCACTGGCCGGCCAAGTCCGAACCACCACAGCACCACCCCCTTCCCCTCCCCTTCCCCCCACCCCTCCCTCCCCTGAAGGTTGTGGATGAGTGAAGCGGGGATGGCAGGCATGAGGGGTGGGGTGGGGTGGGGAAGAAGAAAAAGCGCCAATAGCTGCTGCTGCTGCTGCTGATGATGATGATGGTCCCAGACACACTAGCACACAAGTCAGTCAGTCACTCTGCCTGACCAGCCTGCCATCTGCCTGACAGACATGCAGGCAGGCAGGCAGGCAGGCAGAACTCCTACATCCTGGCAGCCACAAGGCCACACACAGGCACAGCCGCTTGGCCCGGCCTGGCCTGGCGTCCTCTCGAGGGATGAAGGGAGGTGGTTAGGTGATCCAGAGGGGTGGAAGGAGGAGGGTGAGGGCAGGGGGGGGGCGCGACCCCCCCCACCCCCCTCCTCACTCCCACCCGTTGTCTTTTATCATGTGGGCCAGCTCAATGATGTACTTGCCTTCCTTGTACTTCTGGCTGGATTCGAACGCGTGCTCCTGCACACATACACGACCATCACAGTGCAATGGAGGGGGGTGCATCACAGAGAACAGGCAAGCGCTCTAACCTTTCAAATCCCAACATGGACATAACACTCAAATACCAACAAAACACAATGAATGGGGAAAAACATGAACTGAAGATACTACCACTACTACTGCTGAACAAAACACTAAAATGCTATGTATGCTGTCATGAATAGGCAAAACACAGAAAATCCATTATACAAGCAACCACAACAGACAGACAAAACACTGGTATCTCGTGTACACCAGAATGAATGTATAACACACGATGAATTACAAATGGGCACGACAAACATCAAAATCCTATGTGTATTTCAATGAAATGGGACCTACATTGCAATCCTGTTATTTATAACCACAGTGGGCAAAACACTGAAATCAACATATGTGTAAAACAATGAATCGTACATATGTGTAAAACAATGAAATCGTACATAATATACACCATTGTGTGTGGGCAAAACGCTTAAATGTTATACACTACACTCTATATCAATGGATACAAAATTGAAATCCTCTGTAAAATATCTTTCTGCTGACTTTCATCATAGTAGTGGCAACGATAGTCCCTGAACTAAATCAATCACCTAAAAGAGTCACACCAGTTTCTATGGAAGTTACACAGATGTTTTGAGTGCAGGCATAGTCGTTCTCCAAAGCCAGACATGGAAAACAATCTGGCTGTAGGGGAGAGAACAGAGAGATGTATATAGGTGTGCTTAAGGTTACAATCAGAAAGCTTGTAATGGGAAGGGCTGGGGTAAAGAAAAAAATAACGTACCAACCAACCCACCAAGGGTTGCAAAATGCACCAGCATCAAATTATTCCCACTCCTGCCTAACCTTAACCCAAACACAGAAAATGAATATATAATGAGCGGAGAACTGGGCCTAAGAAGAATTTTGGTAGGACAGGAAAAAACAAAACAAAACCCAAACCAGAAAACCCCACGAGAGAAGAGTAGAGAGCGGTAGGCACGTACATATTTCCAACCCAAGGTGGTTTTGCAACACTCGCAGTATATGTCTGCCACAGCATGCAGGCCTGTCAGCAACACCCGCTCCTCTGCCGGCCCACAGCCCACGTTCACTCTGCAACCACAACAGCAAACATACTGTATATTAACACACACACACGTAACAATGCAACAACTATACATACCATAAATACATACCTAATAATGCAAACATTCGGATGAGACTCGAAACCGAGGCCCCGTGTGCGAATGCACGCAGAACATCTTGCGCACACGTTAAAATCCCGTTCCGCCTTTTGGAAGAGCAGGCCATCGTGTGCCGGTAGGAGCAGATGACAAAATTATAACAAACCAGCATGCACACAGGTGTCGTGTTTAGACACCATCCCTGAGGAAAAATTGGGGAATTGGAGTCCCAGAGCGGCTCGGGTCTGTAGGTATATGGCAATGTTCTGGTGGCTCCTGCGACGGTACTGGAACCATTTGTATCGGTCATTGCCTTTCCAATGGATCATTCCAGTGCCATGGAGAGGGGGGGTCTGCTGCATGGGTAACAGCTTGCCCTCCATGCATACATGCCCAGGCTTTGAGCTCTAAAGACTAGAGCGCAACTCCATAGTCTTCTGAGACTGATGGGTGCCTACTACTAATGCAAACAACCAAACCATACACAGAAGCACACTTTTTGTTGTTAATTCAACTGAACAAGTGACTTTTTGTTGGAAGTTAAAGTCTGTCCCGAGCCATAAGGCTCATCAGGCCGGTGCTTATCCCGGTTTCTGTGGCGTTAAGCGACTGAGAGTCATAGACTCCCCCCTGGATAGGACGCCAGTCTATCGCAGGGTTAACCCCAACACAAGGTTGGTACCCCTTTTACACCTGGGTGGGGTGAGAAAATAGCCGTAAAATGCCTTTTCCAAGGGCACAACGCCATAGCGGAATAGCTGGGATCGAACCCGCAACCTTTAGATTACGAGTACAACGCCCTAACCACTAGGCCACAGCGGCGGCTTTTTGTTGGAAGAGTATATACTATATGCTACTATAAAATGTACAATTTTGTGATAGTGTGTATGTTGGATCTCCATCACAACTTTCTCTGTGTGTGTGGTCTTTTTGTGTTATCCATTTGATTAGAAGGGTTCTTGCTTTGGGGTTTTTTTCCCCCAGCAGTCTGCAGCAAAAATGTTGTACATCAGGTTGTTCATTTCTATCTAATTAAAAAAGTACCCCATATAAAACTTGAACTGACTTCCACAAAGACAGAACTATCAAGTTGATGAATGTCTGTAACGTGAGCTTTCCAGGTATTGAAATAGTTCTTGCTGGTATGACAGACAACCAAAATTCCAGAAGAAAATGTGTGTGTGTGTGTGTGTGTGTGTGTGTGTGTGTGTGTGTGCGCGCGCGCGTGCGTGCATGCATGCATGTGTGTGCACATGAGTGTTAATTTAAAATTTGTTAATTTTGTTTGTGAATGGTTGCATGTGCGTGAATGATTTGAATGCAAGCGCTTTGATTTGTTTGCTTAACAAGATTCAGTGCTACAGAAATTCCATATATTTTTTTTTTTTTTTATCCATAGAGGACATAAGATGAACTTACACGGAATTGAACAGGTAGGCACGTCCTTGACTGCCTTGGAATGACTGGAAACCAAACAATAAACAGTCATGAGTACATTGCAACATGCCACTTACAAAACAATATGTAACCTACACCTATCTCAAGTCACTCACCAAACATTGACATATACATGCAATCAATCCAAAGGTAGTTGCATACACCCCTATCTGTTATCTGTCCTGAATGATCAGTGAATGCTAACTCAGCACAAACTGTGCCAAGGCAAAAAAAGATAAGCAACACCAGCCCTCCTTGCAGCCAATTGGCAAGGACACAACAGACCCAATCCTAGCTCTCCACACAGCTCCTACAGAGCTGACCTGTAACCCCCAGCTGTGAGAGAGGTGAGCCCCATGAGGAAGATAGGTAGAGAGCAGATTAGGACCTTGTTGACTATTTCGTCAGTCCTGTTGTTGTGACCGCTTTCCACACTGATAGGGAGGCTGGTATAAAGTGAAACAAATTTGTATATGAGCAAACACGACCCTGAAGGGTATTGGTATATCATACATACACACATGTGTGTCAACAACTCTTGTTGTGACCACTTTCCACAGTGATAGGGACAGTGGTATAAAGTACAACAAATTTGTATGAGCAAGCATAATCCTGTAGGGCATTGGTTATACATACACAAGTGTGTGTCAACAACTGTTGTTGTGACTGCTCTCCACAGTGATAAGGAGGCTGGTATAAACTATATAATATAGTAAAGCAAGTTTGTGAGAAGCAAGCATGACCCTGTAAGGCATTGGTATACATATATATATATACATACACACACACATAGGTCAACAACTGTTGTTGTAACCGCTTTCCACTGTGATAGGGGCACTGGTATTTAAGTAAAACAAGTTTGTGTGAAGCAAACATGATCCTGTAGGGCATTGGTATACATACACACAAGTGTGTCAACTACCATTGTTCTTGCGACCTCCTTTCTCAAGCAACAAGACAGTTGATACAGGACAACAGTCAATCTGCCCTGTACACTGACGTCAGCTGGAGAAACTTACAGGTAAAGTGACAAGCTATCGTCCAATTTCTGGCAGATCCTGTCAACACCCCCCACCCCTTCTTTAGGATGCTTTTGTCATCACCCTGTTCAGAGAAAACACTATGATAACCTCTGAATTATCTGTGGTTACCCCAGAGAAAATCAGGCTACCTATATCTGCCCTGCGTCAGGTGGAAGAGGGCCTCGGTATCAGTGAGATAAACAGATACCATAGTCACATTCTAGCTACTGTAGTTGCTTAACAAGTCAAGCACTGATAAACTTGAGCTCTGATCAAGGACGAGCGGGCAAACAAACATCCCTACACCCAGATCTGAGAGAGAGAGAGAGAGAGAGAGAGTACAGGAAACTAGGTAGATTTGAGATGCTGTCCGGGTGACCACAATCTCCAAGACACTGTTCACTGATCAATACTTGATGATCAAATACTCTGCTGACAATACACACACTCCCTGTCCCAAACCATGGCAGATTAAACCGACTGCTTAGACATTCGAGTTTGTATTGGGTGGATAGAGGCCCAGATGCACCAACTCAGTCAAGGAAGGAAGTTATCTTGAGTTCAAAATCCACCAGAAACTGGACAACCGGCGATCTGGGGTGCTAAGGTGAAAAATGGAGATTGTGTGTGCAATACACTTTTTGCTTATGAGCAAACGAGTTTATGACAAGTACAGTTGCCTGTTGTTCTGTATAAAAAAAGCCATTTTCATAGGAAACAGGTATACCCTTTTTGTTTGCTTTGTAAATGCAACAGTACACTGCACAAAACAATGTGATTTCTTCAGGACAGCAGTTCCAATGCCACACAGGGAAAACTGCTAACTGTGACAACTGCTAGACAACAAATTAATGACTCGAGGTTCCTACAGACATTCAACAATTAAAGTCAATGACATTCTAGAGGCTTTCAAGATCAAGTCAGCAAAAGTTCAGATACGTTATGACAAAATCAAGGCACTTATTTTACATCAGATTACTTACATCATTCAGTTTGTATTTGGACACTGAAAATCGAACTTGCTTGAACTTACCAATATACAGCTTGAGCAACATTTGACAGGGACAGAGCAAACCAGTCACTTACATTCCCTTCATTTCTTCATTGTCAGTCATTTACAAAATATTCTTCTTTCGAGATTTCTTGTCCCTCCAGCCTCCACCTCTCTCTCGCCCATAGCTCAATACTCCTTGGGTTTAAAGAAAATGAAAAGGCCGAATTCTTAAATTGCACAAAAAAAGTTGGCAAGAGTATTTGAGCCCTTACAAACTGGTACAGGCAGCTGTTTTCTTCATCGATCACAATCTGAATCAGGCATATAAGCCGCTCGCCCACTCCAAAACCAAACTAGCCAGGCACACTACTGTCCTTACAATCCCAAACCAATTAAGCAGCCTCGCTGAGGGACACACACACAGACAGACAGAGGGGGACAGGATAGCTTAGTGGTCAGACATTGCACTGGCAATTTGATGACCCGAGTTCAATTCCTGTTGACGGGGATTTTCCACCTGGAGTTAACATCAGTGCTGACTCCACTCTCCCCAAAAGTCTTTCGGATGAGACTGTAAACCTGAGGCCCCGTGTGTGAACGCACGCACGCAGAACACCTTGCGCACACGTTAAATCCTGTTCCGCTTTTCTTAAGAGTAGGCCACTGTGTGCCGGTGGTGGGAACAGATGACAATATTTACACAAAAGCATACACACGGGGACTGGATGAAAAAAAGTACACGAGTGCTTATCCCATTATCCTCAATATAAAAGAATTAAAAAAATATAGAGAGAGAGGGAGGGAGGGAGGGGGTCTGGCTCACCTTGGAGATGAGCTCATCGTGGTTGGCCAGGTGGGCGCGGCAGTGCAGGCAGCTATAGGTGCGGTGGCACTTGGTGGGCAGGTAGGCCTGAAACGTCTTCACCATGTTGGCGGAGCTGGACAGACATCGAATGGACTGACGGGGAAGGCGGAGGTTCAGGAGGGGGCCAAACAAGCAGACGAATGAACAACCCGTCTTGGCTGCTGTGCTATGGCCCAACTGCTGTCAGAGCCCAGGGGATGGTGACACAAGGGTAGAGTGGAGGTGGATGGAGGTGGAGGGACAGGTAGCCAACTCGTAGGCTTTAAAAGGAGTGGCTCCCTGATAAAACAAAAAAAAAAGGCAAAACTTATTAATAGGATAAAAGTGTACATGTGTGCGTGTGTTCGTGTACAACATGCTAGGATATATCAGGACTAAAATGAAAGAAGTCTTTAATGAAAAGTATAATAAATTTACCTTTCTTTCAAACACTGAGCTTATTTTGTTGTGTCTTTAACTTTGTCAAAACAACACAAGGTTCACCTATGGTGAGTTGCATATGTGAGTTTTTTGTTGTTGTTTTTGTTTTTACTGACCATTAAGGTAGCTGCATTCCAACTTCAGGGATTCAATGATCAATAATACAATATATTAGTTTTTACTACTGATGTGACCTGACTTGTCAAGTGAAGCGAGCTCTGAATATCTGATGTTACGTGCAACAGTAAATTTGGAATTAATTTCTTTAACTCCATTAATTATACTAATGTTCACTGTTTTGTTTTTAGTTCTGTTGTAATAAATTTCTCTTACTTCTCAGAAATCCACAAATGAAAGATCATTTCATGATAAGGCTTCAACACTGAAAAATGAAGCAACATCATGAACAGGTTCTCAAAAATGCATGTGTATTATTACTATTTGAAGAATATATCACTACTGTGAATGCAATTTAGAATCCAACTTAGCAGTGTATACATGTAGAGTATGTCAACATGCAGTGTATGTCATACAGAATTTTCGAAAGACTTCCAGTGATAATCCAACATATTATATGCCACATAATACACACACACACACACACAACAGTCAACAGCTAACTGCACTCTAAGTGCAAGTCAGTCACTCGTGTCAAAACACACTTGCTGATAGGCATCATATGCCACACAGTGGGAGACACACACAACAGAGTTGCCTTTTAAATGGAAGTCGCTTAAAATGCACTCGCTGAAACATTCGCTAAACACTGAAACGGGCCGCTTCCAACTGGTTTTATCAGTCTTTCAGTACACATTTGTTATTGACATTGTGAACAGCTGTATTTGAACAGAGTAGAGTCTCTCAGTACTGCACACTGTGTATTGACATACAATACAAAGTGATACATAAGTACACTCAGAATCAGTCTATACAAACTTTTTTTATAGCAAAATTTTCAATACATACAGTTACACGATTTGCCCATATTCAGCTACAAAAAGTTAAACCACTAAAACTGAAAGTTTCCATTTACAAGGGTTTTTTTCCTTCTTCTTTTTGTACTTATGCAGGCTTTCAATTTTCATTCATAAGCACTGAAATCCAAGCACATCAAACCTCCAAATTCTAGGGGGTATCTACTACTGGTGAGCAATTTTGATAACATTTGAAAAGAAACACATTTTATATGTTTTAAGTACAGTCAGTGTACAGACTAATCAGACTTGGGTCTATTTTACCTTATATAAACTTAAGTTGAAGTCCCTCCCCCCCACCCCCCCTCCAAATTTTGTTTCAACTTTGAAACTACAACAATACAATGAACTGAGCAACAAACCTACAACTAAAACAGAAACTATCTACTTCCCAGCCCAAGGACAGCCCTCAAACAATGCAGATAATACAATAGTAAAGAGAGGGAGAACATTCTTTTTGAAAAAAAGGAGGAAAACCAAATTCAATGGATTCATAAGGAAACTAAGGAGTAAGGTAAACACAATGACAATAATATAATAAACACAATAAAACCACAGCTTCCTTCCCTATTCTGAGTCATGAAAATACTGACTGGCAGTTTGATAACTATCTATCTCTTAATCTGACCTTCCCTGTCACTGAACTAAACAGAAACTACTGGAAAACCAAACACTGAAAATTCACACAGGTAGCCTGATGTAGCTGCCCTACCATGCAACAACACATCACACTCCCTCCACATGCTGTAATCACAAACACGCTTCAACATATTCAGTTACTACTGATCACGGCAGTCCAAGATTCTGGACAAATCTGATTCCATCCCTCATATATATCATGGATGATCTATTCTTGTAAAAGGCTTGGACTGTTCTAAACTGGGACCGGCCAGCTATAACTGACTGGAGTTACGCAGATACCAGATCACCTTTTTTTGCTGACAAAAAAAAGCCCAAACGCTGATGATTTTTTTTTGGGTGAACTATGTTGTCATGTTGTGATACACAAAGGGTGCAAAGACAAAAAAGATAAAAGAAAACAAAAACCAACAACAAAAAACCAACAGCAGTTTAGTCTGCATTCCAGACTGAGATCAAGACCAGTTTTGACGCACGCATACACAAAAAGCGCTAAGCTATTGATGAAAAACCCCAGACCTACCGAAACTACTGACGTGTGTGCGTGTGTCACTGTGCGAGTGTGTCAATGTGTGTCATTGTGTGTGTGTGCGTGCGTGCGCGCACGTGCGTTCTTCAGTTAAATGTCTATTCACAGATGAGATCAAACGGGTAAAATAAAGATCCCCAAAATGCAAACAAACAAGAATAAAGAAAAGTAGGAGAGAGGGGTTAGGTAATCTACAGAACTTTTAACCAAGTGTGCGCATGTTCGCATGTGTGTGTGAACTTGGTACCCTACACTACAGGCTGTGTGGTCACAGGCTATCCTGTCAGTTTTAAACGCAAGTCAATAACCATTCAGGTACTTTGGTAGTAAAGATCAAGCAGTCCTCTTTCAATAATAAACACTGAATTGAAATGTATTCAAATTCTGTAATACTAGTGATTACTGATTAATGTGGATTTTAAGTGATAATTTTGCAGTAAAATAAAAACTTAAAAGTGACAGTCAAAATTCATCTTGACAGCTAGGATTCATTTAGTGTGCGTGTGCGTGTGTGTTTCACTGTTTGTGTGTGTGTGTGTGTGTTTCACTGTTTTGTGTGTGTGTGTGTGTGTGTGTGTGTGTGTGTGTGTGTGTGTGTGTGTGTGTGTGTGTGTGTGTGTGTGTGTGTGAGTCACTGAGTGTGTGTGTGAATTTTGAAAAGCTCTTGTTCGATGGTAAACAGCACAGGTTTGATCCTACCATTGTTAATTTGTTAGCCATGAGTGTTGGATCATAAAAAATGCATACCACTTTTTACCAGAGAGAGAATCTTAAGATCCTAACAACAAATCTTCCAAACATAGTCATAAGATGAAAAAAACACATACTGATGAATATCAGATCACATAATAATGTCATAAGCATTAGATCATAAGAGAATGCTGTATCAGTGTAGGATATTCTCCCCCTTTTTAATTCTGGCAATTAATTTTTTCCCACTTACAAGTGATACGAGTCAAAATATCAGTGATTCACACACAGTACTAACAATTGCAGAGGACACTCACAGCTATCTTATGCTTATGGATAGAATTTTAAACAAAACTTGAAAAATAACTTTGCTGATTTCAAACAGAAGAATCAACTGAAAAAAATGGAAACTTTGGGCTTGACAACAAAGACACATTGTCCTAGCATTGTGCTGATCACCACATATCTGAACACTTTCACACCGCTTCCATTCTTCTTTTTCTATATGAACTGCAAGGGTAAAGAAACTTGAGCATTAGAAGCACACTCCTGGCATTATTTATTTACTAGCTTAACATCAGTCTGTACTTGTATCTCTTTCAATCCTTTCATTTATCAAATACTCTCATCCATTAAAAAAAAAAAAGTCCTGAATTAAAAAAAACACACCAAAAAACTACGCTTCTAGTTCTAATCTAGGTTATTCTCTGCAGCTGTAAATGTGCCCATCACTTGTCCTTCATTGAAGTACAAGTTCTAAAAATTGTTAAACTGTTTGGCCAATTTTGAAGATGTATCTATTTCAATGTACTTCCATGTTTGTCTCAAATGCTGCCATACAGCATGTTTCAAAAAGTGATACAAAAACTTTTTCATAATGTAATGCCTTCAACATGTCCAAAACAAATCCTAGCACATATATTCTAGAACAACCCACTACCTTATCTGACTGTTAAACTGCTTTTCCAATTCTGAATTGGCATAGATTTCACATGTGCCTGAAGTGCTGTCATACAGCAGCATGTTTATAAAAAGCAAAGCAAAACAAAAAACAACCCAGCATGTCCAAAGCAACTCCTGGGGCATAATATTCTTATGATGACCCACTTCCTTATCAGACTTCACTTGCCTTACCACTTGTTTACATCCGAGGGACCCTTTACCAGAAATCAGCTGGGGGCACTAGACTGATTTCCCCAAAGATCTAGGCTAGACCACAAGAGCATGGCCAGCGAGCTTTTATCAACAAATCAAGCGCTCTCCTGACCTCAGAGGGGTCAAGGAAAGTGCTTGTGAGGAGTACATGATTTGACATGACCTCATTCACAACCACTGCTGGGGCTTTATTTTTCTCTCTCTCTCTCACAATGCTTTGTTTCCTGCGCAAATGTTGGCGACCTTCAATTCCTAACGTCAACAAGCTGGTTGCACACTGCACCCAATGGCTGACAAAACGTGTGTGCACTCCGCAACAACAATCAGCTAACCTCAACCGACTGCCATGTCTTCTCTCACAGGCTGTCTTGTTCTAAAAATAGCCATTGTGTTAGGTTTGTAGTCTGCCACTTTGCACGATCCAGATCGCGACGGGCATGGCGAAGTTTGGCATTCTGTCAACTGCTTCCGACTAGAGGTCTTGAAAAGAGCTACCAAAGACAAACCCTTTCGAAGCGAAACATGTGCTACCTAGAATCAGTGCAGATTTATGACGCCCAGCATACAACAAGCCTTTGTGTTCTCAAAATGCATCGTCCATTGATCTGCCAGATGGCAGCCCAAGGCCCATACAAAACAAAGAAACTGGGAACTGTTTGCTGGCAAAACGATCATAACAATCGATCGACGATCTACGAGAAAAGATTTACTGATCTATTACACACTTAAAGCGCTTCTACTCTTCATCTGTCTATACATTTACACTTGAATTCAAGGCTTATGCAGGCATCGAGTCTAAGTTCTTTGTTAAAATGAAGTCGATGAATGCAAATCCCGAGTGAAAATGCTAAACAGACGTTCCTCTTTCAGATTTTTCACTTTGGGTGAACACAATTGTTTCCGATCGAATTTAATGCTACGTGAATTCAAAGGAAGCGTACATGATAAACATTAACAATTGTTTAGTTCTTCATTCAAAAGGAGATCGCTGACTTCACGTCGTTAGCTACCTTGTTTTGATACAAAGGAAAAAACGGCAATCGCCATTTGCAAGCAGACGACACACATGGGCTTGCGCCAAAAACATGGAAAAACCTTTCCAGCCTCGAACGGCTCACAACACTTACTTCCAAACACACTCGGTGAGGCAAGAAGCAAACCCCCCAAAATGTCGAGCGGTTAGGAAACACAGGAAAAGCGCAAACTCAAACCTGCACCAAAAGGCGTAATCAAAACTGACCGTTGAATCTCAACTGAGAGCGCGGAATCGTCTGTTTATCTTTTTGCTAGGCCTTCGCTATTGCGGGCGGATGATGACGACATGTCACGTGATCCAATGGGTCGCGCAGCAACATAAACATCACACATGTGGTAGGCCTAGCGCCCAGCGCAGTGCGGGGCTGGCTGGCCGAGCGATCCTAGGCTAGCTAGGCTAGTATAGTATAGCCTAGAAGTGAACTAGAAGTGAAAAGACGACATCATTAGCCTAGCTTAGCATGAACGCGAGTTTCTTGACAACTCCAATAGAGGATGGATGAATGTTGCTACTGTAGCAGCCCAGGAAGTTGCTGCTCCATTTCAGCGAGTTAATTCCTCTTTCACCCCTCCCTCCCCTCCTGGCCTATATTCTTTGTTCACTCTTTCTCTCCCTTACTTTTCTTTGTGGTAAAACGGGGAAAAAAAAACGAGGTCAAGATTTTTTTTTTTTTTAAAGGATGCTGCTCTTTGTTATCATAGTTGGGTCAGGAGAGAGAGAGAGAGAGAGAGAGAGAGAGAGAGAGAGAGAGAGAGAGAGAGAGAGAGAGAGAGAGAGAGGGAT